>BLKR01004596.1:0-103534 GCA_011170035.1 Teleogryllus occipitalis | reverse complement strand
AAAGATATTTCGACAACTGAAAGTGTCGAAACATAAAAAATACTTTACGGCGTTAGCCGCTGGTCTTTTTCTCCTTACAATGTTCTTAAGTGAATAATTCAATTGACTCACTCAATGCAACAAATCACGAGCAGAATGAATAGATCCACCACTCTCTCTTCCTCAGAGCAGCTACATAACAAGAAACGGAACTTCAAAGAGCGACAGAAAATCTCAAATAAATAAAACAAGAAACGTTTCGAAGAAAAATGCCGTCCGCTGCCGGAAACCAACCGCTATCGCCTGCCCGTCGTAGGCGTCTCTCGTCTTCCGGCCGCGCGTCAGCGGCCGATCGGACGTGGCCGTTCGACCGATCGATGGAGGCCCGGAATTCCTTGGCTTCCCCCTCCCCTCCCCTTCCCTCGCCGCTGACCGTTTTCCAAGAAGAGATCGACGTCTACAATAAGCCCCAAAGCGGGGACCTCCTTCTAAAATAGGACGCAGGCTGAAATTCCAAGCGCCTGCTTTTGTTAGATTGCACTCCGCCTCGGGCTATGAGTATCGTCCTTTCAAATAAAACAAGTGTTGTTACAACAGCACATACTTTCTGACATTATTTGCAACTTTCGAAATTATCGAAAATTCGGATATTTCAACAAAAATGAGACCTGTGAAATGTTTTAAGCGACCTTTGCTCTATCCGAGAAAAATTAAATGAAGAAAATTTGTCGTTTCTGAAAAAAATAATTTGTTGTGACTTAAAGCAAAAATGGCACGAAAACTACTAGAATTGTACATGATCTTATTTAAAGGCCTAATTTTTTAGAACAGATGTCATTATCCTTTATTTACGCGCGTTTCTTTGTCACGGAATTACTCGTGCGGCGCACTGAGTTTCCCAACAAAGGAAATATTTTGAACCCATAACAAAAACAATAATGGCAATAAATTAATGTTATTTATTAAGAAACATGATAACTTAATGCATAAAATTGTGTTAGTTACATGGTGTAAATAAAATTTACAATATGAAATGTATTGTATGCCTCTAATAAGCAGATGTGGTACAAATTGAAGATAATGATGATGATAATAATAATAGTAATACATTTAAAGGAAATGAGTGTTTTATAAACGATACATATATTCTTGATTTAAAACATTGTATATTTGTTATGTATAATGTGCAATTCATAATCCAGGTCCATTTTACACCATTACTTTTAGAAAATATTTTACGTGTTATGTTACACCGTATGCATTCAGAAGATTTCATTCTTCTATGTCTTGACATCATTACTCACGCGGTGCACACAGTGCTCCGAAAATGTATTTAAAGAAATTTAAGTAGCTAACTCCTATGACTTGCAACAGAGCAGTTGAAAAACGAATTCAAACTCTTAAAGAAACTCAGAAGAAAGGTTAGCGGAAGGGAAATTGCAATGTAATGCAAGTATTGTCATCAGGAACCAAAAGAATGCGACTGGCGCACTTCGTGAACCACACAATTTCAATAGTTTCGATGGTAATCTGCGAAGTAGTTTCGGTAGTAATCTCCCTTGTGGAAGATTATTTCATTGTATATTCCTTCAGATCATTACACGTCTACCAAACACTGCTCCTGTTAGATTGCACTCCATTGTACTCCCTTTGGGCAATGCATATGGCTATTAAAGAGAAAAGGCAGGAGTTAATTGCAAAATTGATTGGGTGTAGGGTGGGAGAGGGAGAAGGGGAGAGAAGGTCGATATGTATCTCATTTGACATTCCATCTTGTGTAGCGGTGTGAACTTTATTGACTAATACATTTTCATAATCTCGCCAGTAAATTTTGTTGATCTTTTTCCTTTCAGGAGGGTTCCAAATGCATGTAGTCTTCACGTTTTGACCGTAACCTCCCTTCTACACTGACAGAACAATTGCCCAAATATCGTGTCCACAAGCGATTTCAATCCTTCAATTAACAATCACATGGAAATTACATTTTCGATGTGGTTTTTAAGTATTGTGATTTCATACATGGCTAGCCTTTAAAGAATATTGTTAGCGAATAGAATATGGAGATAACGGTTAACGGTAACATCGTATGTTTTGAAGTACTTAGCCGTTATAACGTTCTTGGTTGACCTGTCTTGCTCGGAGAAAGGCCTCCGAGGCGTAATTGTAACGACGTCTAGACGCGGAGTCTCAGGTCAGCTACAAGGAGTATTTTAATTGAATTGCAAGCAATAATAATCAAATTTCTGCATTACTGCAAAATTCAGAACTGCGTGAGGTTATATTTTAGTGTATTCTCAAATAGCTTACTACCGAGCGTTTGAATAAAATATTTTAAATTAATTGCTTGTGTGAATACAATACAATTTGAGATGTATTTTGAATATACACACACGTGAAGTTGATGGATGATGTCGCATAATTTGCACAATAAAAGTATTTTATGCAATAATAATATAATAATGTTTAGTGAATGCATATTGTTTTAAATATGGTTTGATATAAAATATTGTTATTTTTAGCAGAATTATATTCGAACATTCTTGTACATTAAACTTTCCAAATATATCTCATTTCTTCCTCAAAAGTATTCTTTCCTTTTAAATGTGATTTACCTCAACGTATTTATTTATAGACAAAAATTCATCTGTTAATGCTAAAGCAAAGCTGCGCAAAATAATTGAGCCTTGACACTGCCGTTGGCAAACTTAATGGCATCTCTCCTTTCTTAAATCAATCATTAAACTAAGAAATGTTTTTGTAGAACAATAAGATGCGTTTCTGTCCCCGGAAGCTTCTTACGATTCTACAAGAAAAGTCTTTTCAACTCGTGCTTTACTCAGCGCCAAACTGGAAAACAACAGGGTGAAAGACAAGAGTTACTTTGCCACTGCAGGTAAGTTCTTGCTCGGTTCATGTCAAAGTTTCAAAACTCTGTAACGAGCAGTGTTTTTAGACATATTAATCATGAACTTTTCAAACTAAATCGCAGACATTACAACTGCTCTATTAAAATAATAGTGATGAGATGAAATGGAATAAACAGTGAAAATAAGCACAAGGGACTAGGAATTTTATAAGAAAAATAAATGAAGACACATTATTTAAAAGACCTGCACCCTCCCATCACTTATCCATCGAGTGTGAAACAAAAATCTTTAATATTGAATATACTAAATAGAATCTATAACTCGTACTACAAATATTTCTTCATACCTTTATACAGAAGAGAAGAGAAAAAAAGAATCATTTTTAGTTCTGTGCTTAAGAAGCTTCGAAGATTACGAGGTAGATTATTTTAGCAACGTAATGGAATTGTCCATAAGTAATGGTTCACCAAAAGAAATACAAAGCATAATTACAGTACCTTTATTCCTGTGATTCAATCTGCGATTCGCATATGCTTGTACAAGGCTGTAACAGTCTTTTTTTATCGTTTGATAACTAGCGTCAATATTAGCAGCAGTAGTAATGCGGAGTATTAGGAACTTCCTTTCCCAAATGATGATAATAGATTGCCCCTTCCAGAAGATCCTTATTACTTTCATCACACTCCCCATTACTATTACCGTAGTGCTTAATTGATCATTGCAACGTGAATTATCCTTCGACCCATTCGTTCATTTCAGTTCGTCGTTTCCGCCTTCATAAATTGATAATTACTCCACTTCGAATCGCATCTAATGTTGTCAGAAAATAATAAAAACGCTAGTTGCTGTTGGAGAGACTAAAAACCTTGTTTCGTGGGTGTTTGTGCCCGTGGCTTGTTGGATTGTTAGTTGCTGTGTTTCGTGGGTGTTTGTGTCTGTAACTTGTTGGACGGTTAGTTGCGGTTCGTGTGGACGCGCAGGTCGCGTGTCAGGGGACGAAGCTCCACGCACGACAATTCAGACGTTTCTTTCAAAAGGTTCAGCTCAGTGGCGTTACATGTGCGTGTTACAGAATACTTTTTTAATATTGTAAATGAAGGCCACAGGTATTCATTTCCTATTGTGCCTTCAGAGAGGTGAATATATTTATACGTAGTTTTATAGTTTTAAATTAACTACAGAATATGTGAGAGTCAGGGAATTATTGTTTTTAGGATAATACGTGCGTGGAAATTTCTTTTTTATACATGGATTTAAGAATTTCTTCACTGTGAACGTTTGTAATGGATACCAAAAGACTGACATTCATATAGGAAATAGTATGTTATTTGAATTCCTATGCCTTTGTGTCATAAGGAATTGGACACAAATTGATTCTAAATCCAATTTCAAATTCTCAACGTCGAAATTAATAACATTGTCGGAAGTGAATAGCACTGTTTCGTCCCCGAAGAAAAATAATTCGACAAAGAGTGTAGAGAAATAAAGTAAACAACAAGGACCTTGTTGAACTTTCTGGAGATTTTACTGTAAACAAAGAGTCCGTAGCTTTGTTACCTTTTTCGAGAATTTCCGCAGGAACTTCACAATATTCTTCGAACAAACCAATTATGACCAATTACGTCCAATAAGACTAAGAAATATTAATTAGAAATGTTTTCTGTTTTGTTTTTCTGACGCCATGTTGACAACTGATAATTACAATGCTTCTTTTCACTTTTAAGGTAAGTCATTCTTATAAATGTTCCGAATTCGCGTTCAGTTTAGCAACGAACTAGTAAGCCATGCAGTTTTGTGCGCCCCACGAGCGTTACTTCGTGTTTTGAACGCCTCGGGCCAGAGACCTTCGGGATTGGAAGTCGCCCTAGGATTTAAAAATCTGCTTAACACCATAGTTTCATAATAGCAATGCACCAAGGGCGTTTTAAGGTTTCTATTGATTCATTGGTTGAGGTTGCGTCAACTGCTAAGGATTTTAGTCCTGCAAGTGTAGTGCATGTTCTTATCGGGAAGAGACGGTGATCTTCCCCTGCTGGATAGTGAGATCCGGCGCCGACCTTCCCGTCGGTTAGTGGGATTTTCCTCAACCAGATGTCTCCCAGCAGCGGGGCACTGCCCCAGCCAAGACAAGCTCTAAGCTCCCGACCGGTCTGTCGGCATGTGTGGTAGTAGTATAGTGTATGTAAGAGTAAGTGTGTGAAAGTAAGGGTGAGGATAGGAAAAAGAAGAGGGAGGAAATATCTTTTCTCGAGCAGTCCGTGGCCCGTTTATTCGCGTACTGCTTCGGCATTCGTCTGATGTTGATCGGAGAAATCACGAAAAACTACCGGTCAGAGCAGCCGGCCCTTAGAATTCTCCTCTAGACAACGACTAAATCGACCTATCGAAAATCCTGCCATGGTCGGAACTCGAACCTAGAACCTCTCGGTTAGAGCCACTGCGGTGGCATCAGTTGATGCCTTAAGCCATCTCTCCCATTTTAATATAATTATAACTTATAAGTTTTAAAATGATCGAGTGGCGACAAGAGCTCGAGAACTCTTTTTTGCCAGGGATCATTAGAAGTAGTTGACGCCCGTGATAAATATAAGATTTTATTTTTTACCTAATTTTAATGATCAGATTTTCTTATCTACTAATTAAATATAACTTAACTCTATTTGGCTTTTTATACTTGCCCCCCTATAATTCCCTGCTAAGAAAACGTGTAGCATCATTCAACTGATTTCATTTTTCCCTCATAACCACGGTTCTCTCGATCCAGGAAAGTTACGTAGTGTATATCGAGTTCTGTATCGATGCCAATAAGAAGCAAAACGTTTCACTCAAAAATAAATATTTTTATAATGGAGACTTATTTGCAAATTTTGTCTTGGATTTCTAAAATATAGTCTTAAAACAATGAAAGAAACTAAATAAAAAAGTAATGAATTGAGAACTTTTATAAAATTAAACTATACGATATATGCAATTTCCTATCATAATCATAAAAATAAATTTTAAACTAACAACTTAAGAACTCATTTTTATTATCGAAAAACATCAATATTGAACAATACCAAAAATGCATGGTATAAATATCATTTTAGCATGCTTATAATAATACTATACACTATGCTTACAATAACACTGCTTTCAATATCATCAATGCCCTCTGCAAAAGACAAGCAAACAAATTCCCTCTTACAAATATGTCTCTAATATTTCCGATATATCCTGATACGTTTTTTATTTGTATTGTTACTATTGAACCACAAACAAATGAGCAAAAATATCGAAAAACTGGAGGCGTTATTGCGATCTTATCTCTCTGTAGATAATTAAATAATTACAGATTTCCTATCATGGGGAGTGCATGCATTCAGTTTTCGTCGCAGGGCCGTTTATTTTTTCAATTATACATATTTTACTTATTTTACCTGCCACACGATAACACGAAGGTTAACCGTTTTTCCTTGTTTTAACAAGTTTCCGGTATTATTCATTTCAAAGTCAATGTTGTTGTCTTTGTCCTTGGAAAACGCTGTAATAATTGAGTTCTCTTAAAGTTATCAAAAAATATACTAATTGTTTCAACATTTTCTAGCAAGAACTTGAAACATTGCAATCTAAGATTACATTTTTGTGTGATTCTTAGGCGCAAACACTTTTTATAAAAATATTTTAAAACGTATTGAATCTTTCGTAAAATTTTTATTGCAATTCTATATAATGTACGAGCTGTAACAACCAAAGCCAAGACAGATTGGATCGAGGATAATTTTTACTTGACTAATTAATTTTGTTCTGAAAATTGTATTTTATTATTACGGTTTGTGAGATGTGTGACCGGAGATCAATAAAGAAGGTGATCAACTACAGAGCCCAAATAATATTGGGCCAGAAATTGCACGAGGCCACAAATTGTACTGGGCCACAAATTGCACGGGGGCAAAAATTGCAATATGATTATTAATAAATAAGACATATAATTATAAATAAGAAGATAACCAAAATTGTATGATATGAAGGCAGTGTACATTCATTACATTTAGCCATATGAATAAGAAATTATTTAATGATTAGTTCTTTACCTCTCCACTCAGTTTGATTAGAAAAGGACAGAATTTTTGAGCAGTCAAACTTTGGTATCCGAGGAAAGGGAAAAAACTTGTATTGCATCCAGTTTTGAAGTTTTCAATTCAATCAAAATTTTATGTTTTTTTTTATAGTTTCCATTTCAATCCAATAAGCTAAAAGCACGTGACTGATATAGACGTTTCTCTTTAATCCAACGGCCGGGCATCCCAACCCAGTTCCGGCATTTTTTTCATGAATGCTTGCAAATACAAAAAAGGGAAACATCTGTTTTCATTCTCAATTTTTAATTCTTAATGATAACAGCTGTGATTTGGGATTATATCACATTTCATAAACAATACCCCATTTTTTTTACTTTTCTGACGGTTACTTGATCTATTCTCGGCTTCTACAGTGTGAAGATTCGTGTTGCATTCGAAACGAGTTCGAGCAAGATGTTCTTCTCTCGGGGGATCTGGTGTGCTTCTTCGAGAGTCAAAAGTTTGTAGATACGCCATGGTTGAAACAGCCTTTCCGAAATTATGTTCGGTAAGCTACTCTAGTAGACTTTTCTACACCGACAGAAAATAAGAGTTTCCTGCCCTACGGTTTTACAAGTCTAGCACAAAGATGCACAAAGGGAAAAATATAATAGGAAATTGTTTGGCGTGTTGAAATATCATCTTTCTAAGGAGATTTTTAAATAAAAGTACTGCAAAGTAGTTCATCCCAGAATTCTAAAATTAGCAACAAATATTCATCAGATATTTTTTTAGTACTCTGCATAAAATTACTTCACGTTCAACATTTGAAATTTTCAAAAATTTGAAAATTTTAATGAAAACTGAAGTCTTTTACGATATTTATAGTGCGAATTGATAAATTTAAACGAGAACTTTAATGCAGAAACGGCAGGTGGTGCCGGTTTTTGAAAAATTTATTATGAGGTTCATAAAAAGTATTTCCCAAAATTAAAAGATCCGTTTCATGCATATCACGTTCATTCTTCATGCGAAAAATCTGATCCTTCCATGCCCATACACTGCCGCTGGATTTCGTTTTAATACTTGTCTACTTCTTTTGTTTATTCTTTAACACATTGTTTACGCTGTGATATCTTTGACAATAAGAATACTCATCAAAAACCAGTGTTTCGAATATCACTTAGCAATTAAAAGCTTTTTAGTGGGCGATATATCAACCGTGTGACCGTACAATACCCCGAATGCTTCGAGTGTACCCGGAAAGTTAAAATCTATAACATGAATCTATAATTCATATTAAAAGACGCCTAGTTCTTAAACTAATGACAATGTCATAGCAATCTCGGTCCATCACACCACCTCACCACTTGCTAACCTATTAAGTGTTGGAGTAGTTTGAAACTTTATCCGTCGAGAGAAATTTAAAACTTCACAAAACATCAATGACACAATGTTATTTCATGCTACTTTCACAGTGATTCGGGACATACATGAGTCTAAAACATTATTTAGATACGTGATGGCGGCACTTTTCAGAGCTAGCTGCTGCAGGCGGTATTAGTTGCATGGGCAATATTTTGGTGCCGTACATTACCTCAGAAAGGTTTATAATTTGTGAATGATGATGTGCAGAAAACGAGAAAAAATAGTAACACGATATTAATATTAGTGAATCATTCCAATAGTAAGAATATTATTAAACTGACTATTATTAGTTTACTTCCAATTATCTTTGAAAATACGTGACTAGAACCAACTTGTTTAACTTTTTTCAGTTAATAGTGATCAATCGTGAATTATAATATTAAAAATAGGGAAATAAATTCAAATTAAAAAGTTTTTTAACAAGCTCACCCACCAAGACTAACTTCCCTTTAAAACTCAGCGCAAAAATCCACGCAAAATCACATTCCCTTACGAGTACAAATACTTCTGAGACGGTCTTCGGAACCGTCGTAATGAACTATTGAGTAATGGGGATGGCAGTACGTTGTTCTTATAATAATAATAATAATAATAATAATAATAATAATAATAATAATAATAATAATAATATAATGAAATTTTCCAAGAACATTAAGAAAACACTTGCAATGATCAGAAAACTTGAATTGTTGGAATTCTGATGTGGTATTGTTGACGTTCTTATGAGAAGTAATAAAAGAGGTCATCTTCGTCAACATATTAGTATTACACAACTTAATACTACACTTATTATTACACAACTAATTTGTTGACGAAGATGACTTCTTTTATTACTTCTCAGAAAACTTGAATTCAGAAAATACATGAACCAGGAAGATAACACCATTGATCCAAATTTAATAGCTGAACACTTAGATTAATTGAAACAGGAATTTCGATCTAATACACAGTTCACTTATTGAAGTTCTCCGCTTATACAAAATTAATGAAACCATCATCAACTTTCTGGAACATGTCATGACTCATTGGAGAACAACATTGTCCTCAAGGTAGCAAGAGTTAACAATCACAAAAAAGACATTAGAATTAAGCGAGGAATCTTCCAAGGAGACTTCTTAAGCCCATTCTTGTTATGTCTGGTTCTAAACTCCCTATCAACACAACTGAACAGAACTCACTATGGATTCCAAATTCGTAAAAATAAGAAAACTATCCACATTATATCACATCTGATGTACATGGATGACATTAAACTTTATAGTTCAACAAACAGACAGCTCCAATATCTCCTTAAAATAACACGAACTTTCTGAAGACATCTATATGAGTTTTGGTACTGAAAAATGTTAGACACTTCACGTAGACAAAACAGGAATCTTACAGAAGGTAAACAGCACATTCAGTGATCCAATGACAATTCAGGCAATGTGCGATGAAGAGATATACAAGTATTTAGGATTTGATCAGGTAGCAATCACAGACAACAAGGCAATCAAATAATCTCTTACAAAACTGTACAAATCCAGAATTGCTGCACTACTGAAAACCAAATTAACAGGTAATAACATGATAAAAGCAATCAACACATTTGCAGTACCAGTATATACGTACTCATTTGGAATTATACCGTGGAGCGACACAGATCTCGAAGACATCCAGAGACTTACCCGTAAAATTTTGACAAAATTCAGACATCACCATCCAAATAGTGCAATAGAACGAGTGACACTCCCACGAAGTGAGGGAGGAAGAGGCCTAATAGATCTAAAGAACTTGTTCTACAAACAAATCCATCCATTAAGGAACTTTCATCATGAGAAACAGGCAACCTCACAACTACTCGCTGCAATAGTTTAAGCAGATTCTAAGTTAACCCCTCTTAACCTTAACAATGAACAGCTGGACATTTCTTCACGGGTTACAGACAATAACTGCAAAATAGACATGTGGTCAAGAAAGGAACTTCATGAACGGCATGCAAATGATCTCAAACAACCTTATGTAGACTCAAAAGCAAGCCTCAAACACTTGGCTAAAATATGGTGATCTATTTGACGAAACAGAAGGGTTCATTGTCGCCATACATGATCAAGTGATCAACACTAAAAGTTACAGAAAACATATCCTCAAACAAACAGTAGATGACAAATTTTGAAAATGCCATACAACAGTTGAGAGCATACAGCACATCACATCAGGATGCAAATTGATGACCCATACAGATTACACCTATAGGCACAATCAAGTTGCAAATATTATTCACCAGAAACTGGCGGCGAAATTCAAACTACAACAAATGATCTGCCCATATTTTAAATATGTTCCCAAACATACGTACATTACCAAAACCATACATACATACAACATTGCCAAAACATACGTACAAAATTATGCAAAAATTGATCATCTTAAACACATGCAGGATTCTGCGAAAATTCTTAACTTGCGACGAAACATGAATTGACCTGTGTCTTGGTTATTAACCCGAGACGTCAAATAAAAATCCATCGAATACCGAGAGAAACAATGTATAACCGTAAATAATAATTACCATTAACAACTATTTCCATTCATGGTAACAGTAGCAAAAGTTTGCGAATCATTTTTTGACCGTCCGTATTATCTAGGGATTTGCCTAGGACGTTGCAACGACTTCAACAAATTTTATAAGAAACGTATATTTTAGTAACATGTTTTAACTATTTACGTTTCCAATACCATGATTGTTATAAGTGGGTATTACGAGACCACTTGCCTTTTAACGCCGATAGAACATAATTAAAAGAAGGCAATATTAAAATTAACTAAAACAAAGATGGTAGTGCGATGGAAACTATTCTGTGTGGAATTGATTGAAAGGATATTGAAGTTCGTTTTAGTTGAAAATTCAATTAAAATAATCTATGAACCAAATACTAGTAGCTTTTCACATTCAGGTTGATTTCCTTATTCCATAGGTAACCAAATGAAATGAAATTAAATGAAATGCCTTTGATATTATAAATTCTTTCGAAGAACTTGAAAAAATGTGAAACTCCCAGCTTTACGGAGAACCTTGCTTTCAGATGTACCTGACTGACAATTTTCAATAAATTGTATTCTCTATATGTATAACTAGTCTTTGAATGCCTTTGAAACGTAAATAAATGGCATTATAAATACTAAGAACACACGATCCTGCTATCGACATAAATGTGTAGAAAGCACAGAGTACAAACGTTTCAACACTCTGTAAAGCAGAACTTAATGCAGCAGGAAAATTGGTTTTGATCGCCTGACAACACAACACACAAAGCGTTTAAATGCTCATTTCCTTCGCAGATAGATTTCTGAGCCCCTAATATGCATGTGTGCAATCCTCTGAGAAGCGCGACGCAAGCAGAGTCAATATTGTGTTTCCTCCTGCCACAGTGACTAAGCGCGCCAGAGGCAACGCGGCCGCTTGTTGTTCATATGCGCTGGCGCTAATCGTAGCGTGCATCATTTATAATCACCGATAAAGCAGTCGGGCCCATCGGAGCGTCCTCGCTGATTTCCCAATAGCGCAAACGACCTGCTGTTTCCGTCGACCTCCACGTCAGCGACGTCCCTAGCCTCACCCCTGCCCCTCTCCCCCTCGCCCCCCGTCCCCGTCCCCCCGACCCACGCCCCCGGCCCCACCCCCACCCGACCGCGCTCTGCCGCGTCCCGCACGCGACGAAATTGATTCGCAAGTTCGACAACGCGCGTGAAGTAAACGCAGCGTCAGCCGACGAGGCGGCGGAAGTAGGGCGGACGAAGCGGCGGAGGTGGCGAAGGCCGTGAAAGGGGGAGAGGCATTGGCGGAAGAAGCACTGGCTGATGCAGCGGAAGCGGTTGGAGCAAGTACTGATGCAGAGAAAGGGCTTAATGCTTGGCTGCAACGCCCGAGGCACAGAAAATGACACAAGCAGGGAGGCGATGGAAGCAAAGACTGAAAGAGTGTCAGCTGTAAATGCTAGGTCTGAGGCAAGGGAAGCTACGGAGAACCTACTGAGGTAGTAAAATACACAGCGGTGGTGGTTGAGGCAACAGGCGAACGTTTAAAAAAAATACTTTTTCGGTGTCAGGGGACTCCCAAACGTGTATTTCCGTTGAAATCTCAAAATCGATTTTCCTCAACAGTACATAACTTTCTCTATACTACGTATATTACTCCTTACATACGTACGTACACGAGAAAGTAAAAAGAAGTAATGAAAGTTAGTGTTAGTGGAAGTTCGATATGAGACGTTTCAAATGCGAAAATAGACGGGCAAGGTGTAGAGTGGATGTAACAGATACAGAGAGAGAAGCAGAAGAGGAGACAGTGAAGAAATGAGGGAGACAATGAAAGCGGTGGACACAGAGCAGAAGGAGACAGGAAGGGAGGAAAACACTCACACAGGAAAAGAGGTTGAGGTAGCACAGGTTCCAAAGAAACGGTGCAGATGTAGACGCTGGCAGCCTGCAGAGGGTTGCCAGAAGCGTCAGTGGTGGGGGTGGTGAAGTGAGCCACGAGTATATTGAAAGCGAGGGTGAAGGTTGTGGAAGAGGCGTAGCCGGAAAGAGCCTCGAAAGAAGAGGCGATGGAGCTGAAAGGCAACGGAGGTTGCGGACTCGGAAGCGCGTTGGCGGTGGAGCGGGTGGCGGGGACGCGGCAGTCAATAATCCCCGCCCACGCACAGCACCCTCCCCTTCCCCTCCCCCGCGGCGCCCGCGCCGCCCTGCGTCTCCTGCTCGCTCCAGCCTCTTTTGTGCTCGCGCTCCTCTTTCGCCCGTCGGAGCTCCGTGTCCGACCGACTTTCCCACTCCACGCCGCACCCACTCGTACCATATCTGCTTTCCTATCAAGTACTCTACCTCGGGTCGTTCCGGACCACAACCTTCACTGACAACTGAAATAGGTAAACACGAATGTGTACGGCAATATACTGGGTGTAAATGGTTGATTTTATATTAAAATACTATTTCTAAGTTATTGGATGTCGATATATTAATATTATATAAAGACAAAAATGACTATATCAGACACATTTTTTGAAGCTCATGGCAGTATGTTTCAATTAAAAACGGGGAAATTGCAGAACATATCTTAGGTCAAACTGATCCCATTTAACGAAAAAAAACTTAATAACTCTAATGAAATTTGGAAAATATGTGAAAATGGTTTGTTACCTGCTTAATAAGTGTAGGAGGGCATATCTAGAAGACTGAAATGATCCTGCAAATATTCAGAAAGATTTTAACAGTTTAATGATTGTGGGGTCCAAAAAGACCCCATATATGGTACGAGGGTTATGACCTCTTATGTTTTCTTCCACGAAAGTTTTGTCTTCTTGGCTCTTATCTATCCTTCCTCCTCTCGGCTTATATCTTTTTTCTGGATTTCTATAAATAAAAAAATTATTTGTTCGCAATCCTTTGTTAAGTATCTCAATCTTTCCTCCGTCCATTTTGACCTCACTTCCTTGTTTTCGTATAAGAAAATTGTCTTACATGTTCATTACTAGCCCCCCTAGTGTAACGTATTGTAGGACTACAGTTAGCAACCGCCACAAAGGGCGGCGGCAGAGGATTAGACGCCAGGGGCCAGGCAGGATGTGACACGCCGAGGTATTCTGGGAAATCCTAAGAGCTAGGGAAAGGGATGCCCAAAGTACGGGACAGCGCATTTTTGCCGCGTGCCGCGTGTCAAATTCTTGGAATCCAGGGAAATGGATGTCCAAAAATGCCTGGCAAAGCGGTCCGTGTGGGCCGTGTGCAAACCCAGTGACGTTTCAGGTCACGTGGGTGGGGGCTATATAAGAACCAACGCAGAGCGCGGGGGTGGGGTTTGTTGAGCTGAGAGGGAACCCTCGTGCGAACGCACAAAAACTTGCGCCCAGGGCGGTGCGGAGCCGAGCTAGGCTCGTGCGGCAAACCATGTGTTGGGACGCCGTTGTGGACTATATCCACGGGTGACAAGAGGTCGCCGGAGCTGTCTGCTGTGTGCGGGAGGCTCGCTGAGGAGTGGCGCGGGCCACGAGTCAGTTATTCATTTTTAAGGATCGCTCCTGCGATCAGGGAAGTAAAGATCTACCAGAGCTGAGTAACTTAAAGTATTATTGTACATATTGTGAATAAACCTGTACATATTTATCATTGAAGCTCGTGTCTGTGATTATTGTGTATTCCCACGACGTCACAGACGGGTAGACATAATTGGTGGCAGCGGTTATAAAGAAGCCCACGGGGGAAGTACGTGCACCCACCAAATAGTATAATTGGTGGCAGCGGTTAAACGAATTCCACGGGGAATATCACCCACCAAATAGTATAATTGGTGGCAGCGGTTAAACGAATTCCACGGGGAATATCATTCACCAAATAGCATAATTGGTGGCAGCGGTTATAAAGAAGCCCACGGGGGAGTACGTGCACCCACCAAATAGTATAATTGGTGGCAGCGGTTATAAAGAAACCCACGGGGGAGTACGTGCACCCACCAAATAGCATAATTGGTGGCAGCGGTTATAAAGAAGCCCACGGGGGAGTACGTGCACCCACCAAATAGTATAATTGGTGGCAGCGGTTATAAAGAAGCCCACGGGGGAGTACGTGCACCCACCAAATAGTATAATTGGTGGCAGCGGTTAAACGAATTCCACGGGGAATATCATTCACCAAATAGTATAATTGGTGGATGCGGTTATAAGAATTCCACGGGGAAGTGTTGCTCAATTGTGATAATAGCAGCAGTTAAAACATTCACGCCGGAACGGCACGGCATTGTTGCACCATACTCATACGTGGTCGCAATATTACGAACAGTGGGTGGGCCAGTGCGTGGGTGTGTCGACGGGCAGACATAATTACGACGCACGGGAGCAGAGAGGGTCCGCTCCTAGCCAGACGCCCACGTTTTCACGGCAACGCCGGAAGGAAGGAAGGAAGGACGGACGGAGAAGGAAGGACGTCTCAAGGCCAACCGGCTTTGATAAAATCAAGAAGTCAGCAAGGATCTGGTGTAAGTATAGCTATCTGCATTGTAAGGTTCGGTTCAGGTTTCAGTTATGGCTTACTTACCGAGATTCGGGAAAGATTGTGTAGTGCACGTGGCACAGGAATTAGGACTCCAAATTACAGGTGGAGAAACTTTGGTAGTGCTAAAAAAATTGATAGAGGAGCATTCCGATTACGAGGAGGAATTTGTGAAAGGGATAGCTCAGGCATATAAGGATGAACGTGAACGAGAAAAGGCCGAACGCGAATTAGAGAAGGAACGCGCCTATAAGGATCAAAAAGCCGAACGCGAAGCAGAGAAGGAACGTGCATTTCAGTTAGAAAAACTGAGAATAGAACAGGGCCAACTGGCGGGTAGAGCTAGTCCGCAGTCCGAAGTAAATAGCAAAATGCACATTCGATTAAATCAAGTTATGAGCCGATTCAAAGGGGAGGACGACGACATAACGGCATTTTTAAGTGTTTTTGAGAGTCAGGCGGAACAATTAGAAATTCCTGAAGAAGAGTGGGTGGCAAATCTTATGGGACTGCTCCCACACCAAATCAATGCATCGCTAACTTTAGAAGGGCAAGGTAGAAGAACAGAATATGCCGATTTAAAGAGTAGGTTATTAGAAATGTATCGATTCAATGCCGAGAAGTTTCGACAATTGTTCGCGAAACATGTAAAAGCCGCGAATACTACCTGGAACGTATACGCGAGAGAGCTGAAAAATTATTGCAAAGAATGGGTAGCAGGACTAAATATTCATACGTTCGAGGACTTAATGAATCTAATTGTAACCGATCAATTGAAGCGTCGTGTGCCTATTGATATTAAAGAGCATTTTATTGATGAGTGGGGGGAATTTAAGATGCCGTTAGAACTAGCTCGTAAACTAGACAACTATGAAAACAATAGGGCAGGCTGGAAACGGTCTTCGTTCAAGCCTTATAGGAAATCGGAAGCCGTAGGGGAACAAGTTGCAAGCACGAGCAAGACGATGCCGATAGTACCGGAATTTCAGGGGAAATCGAGCGGTAAGAAAACCGATGTTAGGGCAGCATACGAGAAGCCAGACAAGCGGAAATGCTACGGGTGTGGTGCCACAGACCACATGGTCCGTGAATGCCCGCAGCGCCGCGTGGCCGAAAAAATGAATCATGTGGCAGACAAAACAGCTACGGAATTGTTTTCACCGTACGTGTTCTTTGGAAAAATTAATAAAATTCCCGGGAGATTTTTGCGCGACTGTGGTGCCAGTTTCGATCTTGTCCATGAGAAATTTATTAGCGACGAGAATTTAACGGGAGAAAGCGTGTGGATTTTGCAACCGCTTGATGCCTCACCACGAAATCTCCCGGTGGCAGAAGTCACTATTGAAGGGCCATTCGGGAAAGTAGTAACTAAAGCCGCAGTTGTGCCTCGGGAATGCGACAGCGGATATTACTTATTAAGTAATAGAACAGCTGCTCTGTTGGAAGAAGTAAAGGCAGGATTTATTGAGCCACAATTAGTTGCAGCCGTAACGACGCGGGCAAAAGCCGCTGAAACGTCGCGGGTGACTCAAGAGTCGGGGCCGGCTGACCGACACGCAGGCGAGTTTGACGCGGACGAGCAGGTAGAAAACTTTGAACAATTGAGGCAGGAGGAAGCCGTTAGTGAAAGGGACGCCAGTGCAAGTGTACTAACGCCCGAAGTGAATGAACTCATAAATGTTACCCAGACCGAGTTCGCAGCTTCACAACAAAGTGACCCGGAAATCAAAACATTATACGACGCGAATAAGCACAACGTACCGGAAGCAGGGCGAGAGTCGTATTTCGTGAAAAATAGTATTTTGTATCGGTCAAGACACAGCAATCGCGGAGAAAAATTTAATATGTTAGTAGTTCCGACTAAATATCGGGCCGCCGTTCTCAAGGTGTGCCATGAAACCGCGAATGCACATTTAGGTTGCACTAAGAGCAAATCCAGCATGTCGCGATACTTTTATTGGCCTCGTTGTTTCCAGGATATGGAGACATATGTGAAAACTTGCGATGTGTGTCAAAAGGTTGGTAGGCCAAATGATCGAAAAAAAGCACCGTTAATGTTAGTACCGCCGATAACGGAAGTCTTCGGTAAAATAAATATTGATACTTGTGGACCTCTTCCCGAAAGTAAAGAAGGCAACAAGTTTATTTTGACAGCCATTTGTTTAGCGTCTAGGTATCCGGAGGCTATTCCAATTAAAGATTTGCAATCAACAACTATCATTAGTGCCTTGTTGACATTATTCAGTAGAATCGGGTTTCCTAAGGAATTACAAACAGACCAGGGCACGTGCTTTACAAGCGCATTGACAGGGGAATTTGCTAGGAAGTTTGGGATCAAACTGGTGAGAAGTTCGCCCTACCACCCGCAGTCAAATCCTATCGAACGCGTGCATAGAACGATGAATCGCTTAATCAAAGTGTTATGCTTGGAAGCAGGAACGGAGTGGGAGGACCAAATGCCCGCGATTTTATTTGCTTTGAGAACCACGGTGCACGAGAGCCTCGGATTCACTCCAGCTGAATTAGTGTATGGGAGGAACCTCAGAACTCCCATAACCTTATTATATGAACACCTTGCAGGCGAGGACGATGAGGAAGAAAATTCCGTCGTCGAATATGTGTTCAAGCTAATAAATAGGCTTCAGAAATCTCGCGAATTAGCTCACGAGAAGCTTGTTAACGAGCAGGAGAAGAAAAACCGGTGTTATACTTAAGTCGTAAATTCACAGATTCGGAATTATTACGATGTACAACAGAACAGGAGTGCACAGCCATAATATGGGCATTGCAGAAATTAAAGTACTATTTGGATGGAAATGCAAAAATTAAAGTGGAAACAGACCACAACCCATTAGTATGGCTAAATAATTGTTCAAGTAAGAACTCGAGATTGATGCGTTGGTCATTAATGATCCAAGCATACAATTTAGAAATTATTCATAAAAGGGGTAAGGATCACGTAAATGCTGATGCCTTAAGCCGTATGTTTTACTGATACATGGAACCTGAACTGAACTGGGAATGCGGAGGGCTACACTGAACCGAATCACTTGATGGCATTGTATAAAATCAAGACAAGAGAAGAATCACTGTATATATGTAACAAATTGTTGAAAGTGTATTGTTTGTGTATTCTGTTTGTTTCATGTGTGTCTTATGTATGTGCAATTATGGGTACAAAGTGAAGCTCTGAAGACATTGTTGGTTCTGGGGGTATCAGGGAAAGTATCACATCATTTGATTGTGAATACTACGGAGGTAATTGCAGCAGACTGTATGTAATTTAAGATTGTAGAAAATTGTATATATTAGAATGAAAGGAGGTACGTGAAGTAGGTTAGTTATTTATATTAGCTAGATTTTGAAAAAAAAAAATATGTTGTAAATATAGAGTAGGTTAGAGAGATCAATAGAGTGTGAGCCCAATGGCCAGGTAAATGGTATAATCATATCCAGATCCACAAATCTAGTTGCGGGACGAATTTTTTATTGTGGTTATATCCTGCATAAAAAATTCAAAATAGGGTATGGAGAAGTATGTAACGTATTGTAGGACTACAGTTAGCAACCGCCACAAAGGGCGGCGGCAGAGGATTAGACGCCAGGGGCCAGGCAGGATGTGACACGCCGAGGTATTCTGGGAAATCCTAAGAGCTAGGGAAAGGGATGCCCAAAGTACGGGACAGCGCATTTTTGCCGCGTGCCGCGTGTCAAATTCTTGGAATCCAGGGAAATGGATGTCCAAAAATGCCTGGCAAAGCGGTCCGTGTGGGCCGTGTGCAAAACCCAGTGACGTTTCAGGTCACGTGGGTGGGGGCTATATAAGAACCAACGCAGAGCGCGGGGGTGGGGTTTGTTGAGCTGAGAGGGAACCCTCGTGCGAACGCACAAAAACTTGCGCCCAGGGCGGTGCGGAGCCGAGCTAGGCTCGTGCGGCAAACCATGTGTTGGGACGCCGTTGTGGACTATATCCACTGGTGACAAGAGGTCGCCGGAGCTGTCTGCTGTGTGCGGGAGGCTCGCTGAGGAGTGGCGCGGGTCACGAGTCAGTTATTCATTTTTAAGGATCGCTCCTGCGATCAGGGAAGTAAAGATCTACCAGAGCTGAGTAACTTAAAGTATTATTGTACATATTGTGAATAAACCTGTACATATTTATCATTGAAGCTCGTGTCTGTGATTATTGTGTATTCCCACGACGTCACACTAGTCAGTTTTCTTTTAATATTTTTTCATGAAATACTTTTATATAAGTTATTGTCACACTCATCCATCAGTGGGAAGTTCACATCTTAAAATAGAAAAGTTGCTCTTCTGCCTTCCCTACTTACTGGTTACTCGTATTTACTGGTACACAGTTGTATCTTGTATGTTACTCGTACACAGTTGTCGTGTATATCTCGTATTTTAGTATTGCATTTAGTATCGTTGACTTATTTATTCCCATGTTCATTTTATTTGTTTAATATAAATGTCCTTCAGAGCTCTATTTTACAATTATGTTGATTTTTATTCCCTCTTACGTTTTATATATTCTACTTGTTGCATTCTTTGGCAACGAGAAACGTTAACTATTGTAATCAATTGCAAACAACGACTCTAAAAACATTAGTCAAATGACTGCATTTAAAATTATCTTCATTTACATTATAATGTGTTACCGTTCCTCGTCGTTCATTTGAAATAACGTACTTGTATTCCGGTCTCGACAAGTCTAGGTTATTTTGTGCATCTGTACACGTATGACTAACGTGTAGATTGTTGTATCATTATTAAGTCTATATGTGGTTACTAATGTCCTTTCCCTGGGGGATGCTAGACTATCATCATGCAATTACTTGATTTTAACCCGAATCATTTAGGCTACTGTAATCCTCTGAAATGAGGTCAGGGTGAATGAAGGAATATACTTGTGATGCGTGATCATAATTTAGTTCATTGGCAAAGATTTTTTTCTTTCGGATTGCCACTATTATAGGGGTCTTATATGGCGAACAAAACAGTAGGACCTCCTGTAAGGTTGCTGAAAAAATAAGTTACTTCTCATTCCAAAAAATGAATAAAAATGTCATGTAATGTTGTTAATAGAATACTCATTGAATTCTAGCAAATGACGACAAATATTAGATTTCATATTTCTGATTTGAATGAAAGCAAAACACATCGCATCCAATTTATTCGTGTATACATTAGTGTGATTGATAAAGTGTAACTTGGAAGCACCTTTTAAAAAGGTTACTTGGTTGTTTGTACTATGTTTGCCAGCGCATCGCCTGACATTTTGCAGACCACATTCGGGCACAGATTGAATTCACAGCTGAACATTTGTTTGTCAGATACCATTAACAACCTTAACTAAAGTGGGCTTTATCATCAGTCTTTTTGTCAGTGGAATTGCTCACTCTTGTTTGTAATGACAGTTTGCCAAGCAATGGTGCTTTGTGAGAAATTACAGCCCGCTTCAACCAACGTACACATCGGCGGTTACCTAAACAAATACGACTGCTCTTATGTAAGCGACATTTACATAATATATGCGGACTACATTTTAATTCTTACGGAGTAATTGTTTGAACAAAAATATTTCTTTAAAAGTCTTGTTCATGAAGCAACTTTTCCGAAACTGATAATTTAAAGATTTCACAGAGTAAACACAAATAGGGCGAGAGAGTAATTTTTGTGAGTTATAATTAAGTATCATTCGTATATCTGCAAATAGTACTCTGCTTCAACATCTGACCTATAACAATTAAGCATTACAAAACAGACATAAAATATTCAAAATTATACCTTCACATAACAATATTTTAATGAAGTTCGAAAGTATATAAATATATTTTTATCCCTGACATTTAATTCCGTTCATGGAATGGATGCTCTTCATTTTAGTCTAGAAAGAAAAGACCGTCAAGGCAGATTTTCAGTGAAGAAATTAAACCAAACTCCGAGATTTCAAATGGGGCCTCAAAAAAGTTCAGCTTTCTAGGTAGGCTGGAGGCTTAACAATCGAGACCAAACCTTAGGCGTGTGTCCTGTCCCTCAATATGTTGTAGAATGTAGAAACCCATATTGAGAATTGCCCGACTCGCCTACGCTTTCCCCATTGCCACGATTTTCTTTTCATTCACGTTCAATACTTCGAAACTTCTATATTACTTTATCGTACACTACTACGTAGAAAATATTGAAATGCAGTAGGGAAAAGCACAGAGTTTTGTGAGTCCCCGATATAGAAAAGAGGAACTTTCTCACTTCCATATAAAATGAATCACTTTCTCTCATTCGTAATGTAGTCGTAATCTAAGTTTTGTGGGTACTTGAGACCAAAAAAGTGGTTTTCAGCAAAACGTTTATCCGTCTGTCCATCCATTTGTCCATCTGTGAACATCACTAGCACCTAAACAGTACAGAGTATTTTCATTAAAATTGACCTTACCCGATCGATCTGGCCGATGACGCGACTCTCGACTTTGCAACGGATATTTTAATCTTGAGAGTGTTCTTTACATGAATCTTCGAAGATATTTTAGAATTTTTCTCAAAAGTGGCTCCAAATTCAAGTTTTTTCCTCTTTGAACGTCTTGTAGGAAAAGAGCTCAATATATCCAGTTCGAAGTCAAGAAGCAATTTTCATTGAAATTTTTTAATTTTCAATAAATTGAAGATGTTTACTACTCGTATTTTCTCGAACCTCTGGCGCTTCGTATGGTTAGTTTTTCAAGCGATGGCTGAAGTGTACGTATGGTATTATATTTCGTAACTGTTATCAATAATACGAAAAAGTATGGTTATTTTAGCACCACTTGTTTTTCGTTTGATGTAGAAACAATAACATTTATCTCGTTGCCTACCTACATTTACCTCCATAAACCTACTACTATTTTCCCTCGTCTTGTTAGATATTTTTAACATTGTAACTTATATTACAGAATAACTTCTGAATTTTGTAAGATGTTAGAATGGTGCGCGGGACCGAACATCGACATTTCTTCGCAAATGCCATTCGAATTCTCTCAATAGATGTGATTTTATTGAAAGTGAAGATGGTAGGCTGTCGCTTGAAAACCTGACGTTTAAGCTCCGTTGACTCCGAATGGATATTGCCCTTCTTCTCAGGCCCTCCTCTCGATAACATGACACTGCTCCGACCCAGCGTTGCACTGACGGCGCAACATCCACATCACCTCCACGCCGCCTCTCCGCCACCTCCGAGCAGTGGCGTTTTCTTTGGGTGTGCAAGTCGTGTGTCAACGCCCAAAGAAATACTTTTTTTTCCTTTCAATTTATTTAGATTTTTTTATTTATACTGTCTTCCGTGCAATCGGCGTCATAGATCGGCACGGTGCGTCCATGCAAAGCAGGTAGAGCGCGAGCGCAGGTCACGCCGTTGGCGAATGCCTCCAACGTCTTCAGGACGGATCGGGAAGCGGCAGCGCCGTCCCCACACCGTCCCCATTGCTCCCCTACCGTCGCCCCCGCGTTGTTCCCTTCCGCCTCACCTACATGCCGTCTCCACCTCTTGCCCCAGTGCTACATGCCGCCTCCACCTCCGTGCTCCCCTCGAGACATCACCACGCCGTCTCCGCGCCGTCTCCCGCCGTCCCCCCTCGCGCCATCCCTTCTCGCCGCCCGCGCGTCGACTCCGTTGTCCCTGGCAGCGCCGGGCGACGTGTTGCTTCGACCCGGTGTTGCAGCCCCAGTGCGATGGCCGCTTGAGGCGCGTAGGCGGTGAATCTATCGCTGCCTGTGCCAGGGAAGTAATGGCCACGTTACGTCATCGTACGTGTCCTTATGTGGAACCTCAGTGGAACCTCGATAACATGAATATAAATCACAATATTCTAATTTTATTAAATATTTAGACAATCGAGGATCGAGGTTCGGAAAGAAGTAATGTAGTGGGTAGGTAATATGATAGGTAAAAGACCAAATAGACCAATCGGTTTTCTGCCTCATGTTTCTAGCATTAAAATTTAAATGCACCCAAAAATATCATAATTCGGATATACATTATTTGATGAACCCAGGCTACGACCGTATGGCAAGCCCCGAGTTTACTTGGCAACCCCGGAGCGCCAGGCCAATCGTCGTGCGGTCTGGCTGCGGGGTGGACAAATTTATACGGGGGTCGTAGGCACCGACAGAAGCACCTCAAGTAGCTCTGGATTGGAGATATCAGGACGAGTGATGGCTCAGTAACGCACAACACCCTTTGATTATTGAAATGTCATTGCCAGAAGGGCAAATCCTCAGTTTCTTTTTCAAAAGAATTGAAATGAAAAAATACTCCCCATATATCTAACGTATCGTAAGGGTATCCATTTCCATGGTGTGTTTCTTGCATTTTTAGTTTGTTTCTTCTCCTACCATAACTAACTAAATATTATGTAAAATACAAAAATTTCCCAAGTTTTCTTTAACCCTAGAACACTAACCATGAATCGAATCAAGTCACATAGAGTACGTAAGTGCTCATGCGCAGCCCATATGATGCACTAGCACTCTGACCAGTCACCTAAGGTTCCATTGTTTCGTTCCTCTTGTGATCCCACCTAGTTTGTGTCTCTGACTTCGACCGGGTTTGTGTGCCGTCATCATCTTCAAACGTCGGTGAGTCGAAATTACTCATGATTAGCAATATAAGACTATTTTAGTGTGCATCGATCTTACTCATCGTTAGTAAAAAATCTTTTGTCTTGTCTTCTTTTGACAATTACAAATTGAATATTGTTTCAGCCACTCCATTATTTGTATTTCTTTGAAAACCAAGGAAAACGTATTATTTACACTTACTTTAGGTTGAGTCGGGTTATTTTAGGGTGAGTCGATTAGACTCATGGTTAGTAATAACATACCCATAAATATGTTTAGTGTTCTAGGATTAAAGCAAGAGGCTTTAGGTGCACGAGCTATTTTGTTCTGTAGCTGCCTGTACCGTTGTGTAATCATTTATTCTGTAGCCGTCTATGACGATGGCAGATTACCCGGACGAGGACTCACACGTCTGCTGATCTGGCGGATTTGGTCGGAAGGTGAAGTCGCTGTTGTGGAAGGGCGGAGTCCGTCTGTCGATCTGTTGGGCACGGCTGGGTTGACTTAGGCGGGCGCGCGCTGTCGCCTTCGTGTCGATGGCTGATGGAGCGGAATTCGCTAGCGAAGCGTGTTAACTTCTTACATATGTCACACATGAGCGCGGCCTTCACACGTCGTCTTAACATTGACTCGCAACATTCCAGTTGACAGATGAGCACTTATTGAGTTCAGGCACAACTTGGCACTGAATAATTTCGAAGTACGAGTAGGATGAGCAAGGATCAATAACTATAATTTTCACAATGACGCGGTTTGTTGGAACGTGTGAATAAAGCACCATCATGATCGCTTCTGTCTTTAGATTATCTGACTCCGTCAAAGTTCCTCGCACTAGTAAGTTCTCCAGTGTGGAGCTTTTTGACCAGCTCGCGTTTACGGTTTACGATTCGTCGGCGATTCGTTACGATAGTCGTATACAACATTCTGGCTCAATCGTCTCGTGATTTGGTGATGGCAAATCTATCCCGAACTTTCGGTCACTTCTTTGTTGAGATTCGGCTACTACGTCACCTCATAATAAGGTGACAGGTTCCTCATGACTCCTGTTCTTCTAATTTTGGGGGGGAGTGTCACCCTGTTTGAGCATCACATTATTGGTAAATCGGTTAGCAATCATGCTCTTGGGGAAAAATTGCCTTGCGCTGGACTTCACATGTTGTTATGAAATTAATGTGCCTTTTAGGAAGGCGAGAACTCTCGAAACATGCGTCGGCAGGCAGTTGAAAGAGGAATGAGTTTATGACCCCCCTTTGTGAAACGGGGATACAAGAGGCTGTCTCGGCTAGAAACTTGTGTAATCCGATTCGGAAGCTTGAATCCGAGGGCAAACCGCAGTAAAGGGCATATAGAAGACGCAAGATCACCATCTATTGCAATTCAAGATATGGTACATATTTAACTATGTATACATAGTTAAATATATACCATAGTTTATATATAAAAACTATGATTTAGACAAACGGTCAAAATAATGCGCGAAGCATGCCTGTGAAAATGGTTTTTAAATCAGGGGTATTTCAGAGCGCTCTGATCACACTCCGGGGTGATTTGGTAAAGAGCGTCAGCATGCTGTGACGAATAGTTTTATTTGACAGCCATCAAGCACCTTTTAAAATTGTTGGGGCTTTTAGTGAACATGAAGCACTCAAGGTAGCCACACCACTTACGACCGTCTACCCTAGTCACGTATTTCAATATCCAATAGAATAACAAATGTTTACAAGATCAAGAGAGATTTAGAGAAAACAGTAGAGGCACGAAGTTTTCTTGAATGGAAATCTCAAAATAGCAAGGCCTAACAATTCATTAATCAAAACTTTCTTGTTCAAAGAGGTATACCAAACTATTACCATCCTCTTTATTTCTAAACTCTTAATTATACATTGTTTTAAAAGACGTCTAACATCTTTCTGCTCGTTTGGTTTCAAACCAAAGTTCTCTAAATCTCGATTCTGATCATTTTATATTAAACAACGCCTTTAGTATAGTGTTACCAACACGTTCGTTGGATTAATTCTTATATAAATAGCTAGGCATATCTTTCCATGTTTGTTTTCGATTTTGGGCAGTGTCAACATCGCTTTTCGACAATGTTGTGTTAAAAAATTGTGTAGTATAATAGAGAATTGATAGCATCTAAGGAGTGCATATACTAGTATTAATGCTAGTTGTAACAGAACTTTAAATACTGTTAAAAGATGTTAATTATTACATCAAAATGAAGTAACCTCATTCTTCCGTCCATAACGCGCGGTTAGCCCCTTTGCGTCCTACCAATTTGCTTTTTAAACAAATAAAAATCGTTTTGAGTGACGTATGGCACCTAACAGTGTGACAGAATGACAGACAGAATGGCACAAATCAGTGATGAAATTCTTTTTTGTCTTCATCTTCTGACTGCACTTACTGAAGAAGGTTTGAATAATTTTTTCTCGTTTTGACGCATTTTTTGCATGAGTTGGAGGTTTTTGTAAGAAATATTTTTTGCACAGTTTACCACCTTTTCACAACACTGACAAAAAACATATTTCCAGTCCCCCGTGAATCTTCTCCATAAGCATTGTACTTCATGTTTTTGAGAAATTTTGATTTTTTTGCGACTGGTGTTTAACGTACATTTTAAATGTAACAGTCCACCAACCAAGGTCGTGCTGCGCTCTCCCTGCTAGCACGTGCTTGAAGAGTTACAATATCTGTTAAAAACAAGTCGCAAAATATCAAAATTACTCAAGATAATGCTTGCCTATCATATGACTATGTATAACATTGGATTCGTCTTTTTACGCTCGTCACGATAGACTAAAAATATGTATAGTTCCATTTAAAAAAAAAATACCTCAGTATCTCTAAAAATTAAAATGATAAAATAGAAATGAATACATGTATTAATTAGCACTATTTCATCAGTGAAAACTGAATTGCGATAACTTCCACCGTTTAAAAACTGCAAGAGGTGCTAAAGTTACGATGACTCACTCTGGAAGTTCTTAAATTGTAAGTAAAAACAAGACAAAAGCACTTCAATGAACTTATTTGAAGATCTGTTTTTAATAAACACATTTCATTAAGAAAAAAATTGTATCTTCACAATTGTAGTTGTAGGAAAACGTCCAAAATCGTTTAATTTAATAAAAAATCAGGCATTTTAACGAACATGAGACCTGCACCATTCTATTAAGCATCCTTTACGCTATCTAACATATAAATTTAAATAAAACATTTTGTGCCGTTTCTAAGAAAAATGGTTTACGGAAAATAAAAATTGCCGATGTTCGACCCAAACGTTTGCAAAAAATACTCATGTTTCTTAAAATTTGAACATGACATTATTTTAAAGTGTTTTTCATGAACAGAATTCAATAAGAAAAAAATGTTTATCTTCATAATTGTAGTTGTAGGAAGACGCCAAAATAATTGGAATTTATCAAAGTATTATCAGAATCAGAGTTTTTAATGCAAATGAGATCTGCTCCATTCTCTTGAACGTCCTTTACACTATCCAACAAAAACATTTAATAAAAAATACCATTTTTTTAAAAAATTTGGAAAATGTCCCAGGGGTTCCATTTGAAGTACCTCCCAAAATTCAAATATAGGCTTTAAATTTAAGGGGCCACATCAGCCAAGTGGATTGAAGAATATGAATTTTGGAGGGATTCGGCTGAACGGGTTATCCGCAAGCGTTGTTCACGATCCGACGAACGGACGAACAGACGCACGGACAGACGTTTTGCTGTCAATCCAGTTTTCGGTATCAACGACCCACAAATCATGGATTCTGCCTACATCACGTGTTAGAGGATTTTTTTCTAAATTTAGCATTTGGATTTATCCACTTTTTCGATGTCAGGGTCGTGTAATAAGAGTTATTCTGCGAAAAAATTCGCCTTTTTTCGCGCAGCATTACAAAACTTTCTCTCTACCGCGGTAGCAGTAGGGAGAAAGTAATAATGAAAGTCTTGTTAAAAAAGAAGATTGGAACGAAATATTAATTGCTTGCATGCAATGAATAAACTTTCTCTGGTCTGCAACTAAAAATACATCAGGGTTATTTTTAATCCCCCCTAATTTACTGATCACATGAACAACACTTCGACTGCCTATGGCGTAGAATTTCTTAGTATCCACATCAGCGGTTCCCAATGAGCGTAGGGTCTGTTCAGCGCCAGATCGAACATTTCTACAAGGCCCCAAGGTCGCGAAAATCCATACGGCGCCGAACTAATAAATGAACTCAGTGATCCACATCGTCCAGAGATAACGGAGCACCGCGCACTCGCTCTCTTCTGAATACTAAAAGGAAACATTTGGTATTCGAGACGCGCGACTCTCAAAGCCACGCTCTCTCAGCGGAGGGATTAGGTTTCAAGTTCTTCCTGAGCGGTTCCCGGATGTTTATTGTCTCAAATCCTCCCCCACAATTCGGATTCATCCTTCAGGACTTCTTGCCCTAGGTTTATTCGCAGAGATATTATAGTCACGTCAGTTGTGGATTTTCAATTGTGTGATCTAAGAATTTTCTGCCCTTTCTTTCGAAAATTTTATATTTATCTTCCAAGGATTTCAAAAACCTCACTAATTTGAAGATGTTGGAACTAAAAAGATAGGGCTTCTCAACCTTTTTAACCGCAACTCTTCTGAATCAAATCTATTTTTCCTCATAATTATATTCAAAGAAATTCAAGAAAATGACACGTGGTCTGTATAAATAGTTACTTTAAGAGTTTATGTGGGTAACGCTTATATGAATTTGTTTAGAGAAAGTCAGTTCTGCGTCGTTTTTCTGAAAATTCTTGTGGAGCAAATGAAACTAGTGGAAGTACGCGGCATATCGAAACTATTCCTCCTCTTAGTGTTATTCTCTCAATAACTACTTATAGTTTTAAAAGTGAATGGCTTCTTTTCATGATCTAAAGTAGAGAGATTTTTTTTTTGAGAAGCAAATCTGTCTTTAATTAATATTAGAGATGTAGGACAGGTTCGAACATTTTAATTGTACATTTTTCAAAATTTCAGAGATTTTATTAAAATCGTGACCACGCCATATTTATAAATACACTTGATTTTAGACAAACATTTAAAGAAAAAACTGTGGCCATTTTTCAGTTTCATTAAGATGGAACATGAGCTTTTTTTATTTGAATTACGCATGACACACTCATGCGTACACATACACATATATGTAAATACATCCATACATGCATACTTACATACATACATACATACACACTGACATCCCTGTTTTCGTGTACAAAAATATGTATATCTCCTAGCTACTCGCACCAATCAGAACTATCTATGAAACAGCACGAATATCCCGAAATCCTTCGCGTATGTGTGTGCTCAGTTACAGCTCCAGAGACTCTTAAACACGAATTTTGCGATAGAAAATTCGAAATTATATTGTTGAAGTGATTCTTAAATTTTTCCTATCCAAAACATTAGGCGATATTGAACCATTATTAAATTGTTTAATAATATTCACATGAGTGGAAATGTTACTCAACAGTAGCATTCCTAAGTAAGCAAATCGGTATGTTATATCTAGCGGTTTATGTGGCTTTAGTCTTTTTATTTCCTCACTATTGTCTAATATATTGTTAGCGAGATGATTTGGATGATATTCCAGTCTTGTGTGATATTTCTGTCTCACTCTTCTTTGATGGTCTTGATTTGAAGGTCGCTATGGAGTACTTTATTGCTAATAAACTAGGGTGCGTTTCTTACTGATCGAATATATTTGGACTGACACAACGCCTCCTTGAGCCTGCGCTCTGCAGTTTTTCGAAGGCAATATGGCGGCTAGAGAAGGCTGACTTGTTCGAGTTGGGGCGATCCAGTTGTGTACGTTGAGTAGCACGTGTAGATTTCGAGTAGAGGTTATGTAGGTGTTGTCTGTTGTTCATAATAGTGAGAATCATGGTGAATAAGAGCTGTGTCCCTAGCTGAGGGAATTGTGATAAGTGAAAAGTGTAAGTTGCTAAATTCAGTGTTTACCTTCAGCTTTGTGAATTGCATTTACAAACGTGGGAAATAGAGAAGAATTCAGTGTTCTGTTATGACAATGGACTAAATATCACCCTTCCTGTAAAACATGCAGGGCTGTCTCGTGAAGCTATGCCTTCTTTGTTGCCTAATTGTCCTGCTTTCTTGAATCGCCCAAGCACTTCCTGCAGAGAAAGTCCTCAAGAAAAGAAATTGAGAATAGTAAACGAGTATTTGCTTGCTGTTATTAAAGAAAGTACAAAAGAAAATATTGCAAGATTAAATGAAATATCTTTCAGTACTTTTGATTAATAAAAATAGAACTAAAATTTATTATTTTGGACGATCACTAATAAGAAAGACAATATTTTTTCAACATATTGATTGTAATTCTGCCCCTAAAATTATCAATTCAGTTGTGTATGATAAGGAATTGAAACTCAGTGTTTATTATTGTAAAAAAGTATTTCACTTGGAGGCACTACAGTATCAGATATCAGATAGTGTATGTGGTACAAATAAAATTAGTAATGTTTTAGCAAAGAAGCTTTAAAGTTGTGCTTTAATACAAGTAGTAGTAGTAACAGTCCGCATGATGTTTTTGCTTCAATTTCAGACCTCTTACTTCAAATCGATACCACAAATTCACAACTTGACAAACCTATTGTTTTTATGCTGGAAAAAATAAAACTCCTTACTAATAAAAGAAGTGCATATCAGTACAGTTCATGGTTATCCATATTATCTTGTATGCTATTTACCATATAGCCATGTTCTTACAAATACTTCAAACATTTAGGGTTCATAGTATTTCCTCATCCTAGTGCAATTAGGAGATTGTGTTCTTCATTTGCTTTAGAACGACAAATGAAACAAGTTGATAACAATGTTTTAAAGCATACAAGAAACAAACAGTACATGAATTAAGTAATAGTGATAACTTAGTGACTCTCCTGATGGATGAGATACATTAAAAAACAGGACTTGCAAAATTATTTGAAAAAAGTATATTGGGATTAGAAAAGATAGGATTTCATGTACTGAGCGTTGTAAGTGATGATAACAGTATTAATAGAGAGAGCTTTTTTCGCCTGAAAAGGAACTTATATTTATGTACAACCTTCCAGTTGAAGAAAGTAGAACTCTTTTCTTCTTATTTGATAGTGCAATTTATTATTTAATTTCGTCTGGTAATCACAATTTTACTTTGCATTTCAGTCTGTATGGCCTTCTTAGGCAGCCATGTTGAATGACTGCTCAGGCCTTGTACTGTAAATACTCTAGTGGCCGACTTTGTAACTAATACCCCCACTCCTACCGCATTTCTTCTATCCATCGTTCAAGAAAAGTTGCGCGAGTAGTACGTCTAGGTGATGTTGACTGGTATCGCTGAAGAATTTCGATGACGGAGACGCTAGCTGAGGGCTCGGCCCCAATGCTGTAGGCCCGTATGAGTTGCAGGATACTTCTATATGTAAGAATTTTGCTTGGCAATAAAAGTTGGGAGTGTTTACCGATTAGCCATTGGTAGATTTTAGTTTTTAATTGTATTTCATTCTTTTCTTTTTTATGAACCTTCCGCATTAATATTCTATCCAAATGAAACCTAAGTATTTAATTTCTTTACTTTAAGGATCTCTTTATTGTTTATTTTTAATGATGAACTTTCGCCTATTCTTAGCGTGAAGGTCACATGTTTAGATTTTAAGGGGATGAAAACATTTTCTTGGTTTTATACAACAGCCCTTAATGTCATATTTTGTCAAACACTTGTGTGACATCTAGAAATACCGCTGAGCAATATCTTATATTTTCAAAGTCTTCATTGATCACGTTTACTTTTCTGTTAACTTAAACAATTGTTAAATGTCGTTGTCGGAATCCAAATTGATGGCCTAGAATAAAGTCGTTTTGTTTTAAGAATGGTAGTTTTCGTTTTAGGATGATTTTCTCAAGCATTTTAGAGAGAATTGGTGATATGCTGTTGGGTCTGTGAGAAGTAGGATGATGAGAATTTTTCCCGGTTTTGGGAAAAACTATAATTTGCACCATTTTCCAATGTGGAGGAAAGTGGAACATTCTTAGTATTGTGTTAAATATTGATGAAATAAGCACTATTGATTTCTGGGTAGATTTTGAAGGATTTCAGTTGCTTTAAGATCGTACCCAAGTGCTTTGTTGCGAGGTAGCTTTTTGGTAGTTTTCTTTTCCTTAATAGTTTGATTTTCTTGAAGGTAAATGATTTTTATTGTAGGTGACGATTGTTTTGGGGATGCGTGAGAGTTCATGATTTCTTCACCTTCCGGTGATCAATCCGAGACACAAAGCTTGAATACCTCTTGGAAGTATTCAGCAATCACGTTCACTTTATCTTCTTGTAATATAGCCACCTTTTTGTCTGGGGTTAGGTTTGGAGGTATGTACGGTATGTTCGTATTGTACTGGTTTCTTCATTCTCTTTAACGTCTTGTACAGGAATAAATCACCTGCTCTGTTAGCGAGAGTTCTTGAATTTTTTTACAAGAACTCTCGCCAACAAAGTAGCTGATTAATCCCTGTACAAGACGTTAAAAAGAATAAAGAAACCAGTACAATACGAACATACCTCGTACATACCTCCAATCCTAACACTGATTACTAATTTCTGCGTCTTTTAGTTCTTCATTTTTTCTGCGAGGTTTTTGGTTGGTGCGATTGTTTTATCAATAGGATAATGTGTTTTCTGTCACCTTTTTAACGTAGCATTCCCTTTTAGTTGCTCCGTGATTAATTTTCGGTACGTTTAATTTCGATGTATTTCATGGTCTCTTAGGGTAGAGTGCCAAGCAACTTGCTGAATATACTGAGTTAGGTACTCGACTGCTTCATCTATGTCGTCTTCTGTTTTGAGTTTGATGTTTGCGATCGTATCCATTTTTGAAAACTGCCCCAATTTTGTTACTTAATGTTGCTGGTTTAATTTCATCTATAATACGGCAGCTGAACGTTATAGTAATTGACGAAAAGAGTATATAAAGAAGTTTATAACTGCATGAATGGTATGTTCAAGAAAACGAGCGACGATAATAGTGAGTTTTCTTATAAACCATGAGTGCAATTATACCACATGCTACGTTCAATACTTTTTTTCCTTTCCATTTACGAATTATTCAAATTTTTAAAAATTCAAGCGCATCTTTTCTATCCGAGGTATGCATTTCATGATGTAGTATTGTTTCTGAAAAAGATCGATTGTAGTGGACCTTGCGTTTTTTTTTGTTTCCACGAAATATTTGCAAATAGAAGATACGTATCATAATGCGGATAAAATATTATAACCTGACAAAGGCAAGAAAAAATTACTTCCCACGAAAAGTAAAGATAGGTATGAGAGGGAATACAACATTTATAAATATTGGGGAAAAACTAGACACCTATAACACAGCTTTGCTGTAGCTAGTTCTTTTCAAAACTGGTAAACACAACTGACGTTTAAATTTTTTATATTCGTAATCCTAAGATCAAATGTTTTCCATGTAAAGCATTTAATTTATTCACATTAAATATTTTATGTTGTTCCATAGGTCAGATACCTTAACGTTACTTTTCCAATTTAGTTTTATTCATTCGTTGTGTATATGTTATATTTTTTTAATTACACGTTTTGGCTCCGTTTCTAAATTCTGATTGGATAGGTGTGTCGTTTAAATATTATTGGCGAATATTCTGACATTAGGGCCTCAAAATGTTCAATTTTTGTGTAATTTCTTGCCATTCCTTTTATTATACTCGTAAAAAGTCGATGGTGCCTGGTTTCTTGCTTACATCTGTTGACCAGCACGTTAGTTGTTCAGTCGATAGGGTATTCAGCTATTTCAATAGTAGTTTGTACCCATTGCAATAGTAGTTTCGCATTGCAATAGTATTTCGTAGACGGACGTATGAACGGACACATATGACGCGTCGACGAAACGTCGCGACGTTTTGATTACAATCGATTTTTCGGTATTAAGGATGCACAAAACATGAGATTCTGACTACACAATGTGTTAGTTACTAGAAGTAATTTACTTCATACAGGAACAAGATTTATCTAGTTTTTCGTTAGCAGGGCCCGACAATATGTTTTTCCGAAAATTGCCAATTTCCGGTGCACAATTACAATACCTTATCTCCTTAGGACGTAAGAAGAGAAGGTAAAAACTTCAATAATAAAGTTGTGAGAGAGGATATTTTTTTAACTTTGGCTATTTTCGAAAATTCATAGGTCTGTGATGAAGTGCGTAGACTGTGCCATTTTTATTGGCATACATTGCTCTATTAAAGCCAACAGTTTAAAAAAATGTTTGAGTCATGCCATTTTTGAGAAAGTTTTGAAAATGCCCTATAGGCTTTATTTACATTATCTACCAAAAATAAAAAGATTCGAATCGCATTTTCAGATCCTCCTCCTATAGGAGGATAATGAAACCATAGATATACCCCTCACATGGCCGGAGGCGGCGAAGCATTTTCGTTCAATTTCTACGCGCATTGGAAATTAAGATTAATAATTGAATTTGGCTTGTCTCGATACGTTTTTATTTTCGTTTTTCGCCTCGCCTCCAACAAAGATGCTCATGTCCGGTTTAGGCCCTATCACACGTACATATTGATTAGACATGAGACAGATTGACAGGTTGACAGGCAGACGGAATGACGGGAAGCCGACCTGTCGGTCGATAGATCGGACGGACGCTCGGTAGATCGGACGGACGGTCGGTAGATCGGAGGGACCGACGGACGGGCGAACGGATGAACGAACGTACAAACGCTCGAACGGAAAACCGGTCTGAAGGAAAGATGGAGAAGTGGACTGACAGACTAACGTACTGACGATAGACAGGCTAAGGCACAGACGTGCAGAATGACGGACTGCTGTTCGCACTGACGCGTCGAGACGCATTGAAGAAACCTTTTTTCGGTATCAGTGACTTCCAACATTTGCATTTCCTTCAAAGGCTTGACATTAATTTTTTGCAGCATTACGTACCACGTGAGTCCTCTGTACTACGTTAACGAGAAACTAAAAAATACTTTTGCGTTACCAGGGACCCTCAAAATGTGACTTTCAGTCAAAATTTCAACATTGTTCTTTGATACGTTCTATAACGTTTCTCTATACTATAGGATGTCTGATAACTCCCTATTTTTGGATAGCTACAAATTCTTCACTTATGAACCAATGTTTTTACTACCAATTACGAAAGAGCTGTGTGGAGTATCGAAGAGAGGGCCAGAATAGCATCTCGTTATGAGGTCTTGGGAACTGTGGTGCAAGTACGAAGGCGGTGGAGGGGTGAACGAGGGATCCATGCAACACTAGATGCAAAAACAGTTTAAAACTGCCATTCCAATCACTAGCAACCGGGAGTACTGCCGATGCAAGGAGATCAGGAAGACCATCAACTTCGAGGAAATAAGAGAACGTTGCCAAAGTTTGTGAAATGTTCTTGTGGATCCCTAGGAAATTACTGTATGGCTTGTAATTTCACAGCGAAACAACCCACAGCTTTCCTTCATACAGGACGGAGCACCTACACATTTTGCAAATGATGTCCACGAATGGCTGCATGATAATTTCCAAAGTCGTTGGATTGGTAGACGTGATGCATATGAATGGCCTGCTCGCAGCCTTGTATTAACGCCTTGGATTTTTCTCCTGGATGGCGGGTCTAAGGAGGAGGTTTCCAAGAGAAAACCAAAGATCATGGATGAATTTGAAGCAACAATATCTTATGTGTTAATCAATGTTCCACGAATCATGCTACGGGCGTCAACATAGAACGTACCAGTTTGTTTAAAAAATACATTGACAATGCTGAAGCTTTAGTGGAGATTTATAAAGGTGTTACACTAAATCCCAAGAAGCACTGTTTCTAACAAACTAGGTTAACAAACTTTGGTTAATAATTAAAGAAATTACATCTATCTAAAAATAGGGAGTGACTTATCAGACACTTGTATATTAACTATACGTTTAAGAAAAAATGAAAGTGATGGCTGTATTAGTAGTACTAAGTACAAGGAGCAAGTGGATAAAGAAAACAATGAAACATTAGCATGTGAAATTATAAAACTTCACTAGTTAAGAAAATGTTGAGGATACCAGTAAAATTATAAATTTTCATTATACATAGTGTTTAGAATGATACATAATAGACATGTCTTAGTCTTCAGCTTTGGCCTTTAATTCGAAATCAATTCGAATTGATCCACAATACGCTTCATCAAGTTGGTCACATTCATGAGTTATATGTACATAATATTTTCCCAAGGGAAACCCTACAGGAAACAGTCTGGGATAAACCTCGCAGTCTACAAGCTCCATACCGTTCTGTAAAAAGAAAGTCGTTCAGAAAAGTGTAATTAGTGACGCTTCTTATAGACTTCAAAAAAGTCCATGAAATATAGTTAAAAGTAAAATTCTTCAAAATTATTCAGAGCATTTAAAAGTTTAGAAAAGCAACCAGTGTGTTATTTATATTCTAATATATATATATATATATATATATATATATATATATATATATATATATATATATAATAATTCAAGTAAAAGATGTCATATTAAATATGCTTATTATTACACTTATACGTATATATTTATTATATTATAATTATATATAATTATATATATTACAATTTTACGTACTATATTTACAATCCAATAACTTAATTAAAGAACATGATGTATTAAATGAAGTAAGACGTGAGAAAGGTACTTGTAATAAAATATATTTAATACTTGGAATAATAAAAACAAATGAAAACTAGTGATTCTAACACAGCACATACGTTCGCGCATTATTTGTAACTTTTTCAAATTTCGAAAATTAAGAGGATTCAAAGAAAGTGTATCCTGTGCCATTTTTATAATCATACCTTCCTACCTTCGGTAAAAAATTAAAGAAAACGTTTAAAGTTATGTTTTAGGGAGGCAAGGGAAACAATTGAAAATATTTTCTAAAATATTTTAAGTTGTTTTCATTCCAGCAAAAAATTACGTAAAAACTACCAATGTTTTCAAAAATTGTACATGATCGTATTAGAAAATCTACTTTTTTTAGTAAAGCTTTCATTAAAGAAAGTAGTAGAGCCACAACAACATACTATCCATACAGCCTTTCTTTCTCGCATTATTTGTTAACACGCAATTTTTTAAAAAAATCGATAGTTATCGGACATCCGACATTTTTGTAAGCTTACACTATTCCAGAAACAAATTAAAAGAACAAATTTTATGTAATTTTGAGACAATGTTGTTTATCAAATTGTGTATTTCACGCATAATTAGGCAAAAAATACTCATATTTTTAAAAACAATTGTTAATGATGAGTTTTAAAGACCTACTTTTTAAGAAACAATTTTATTAAGAAAAAATATCTTCCAAATTGAAGTTGTAAAATCTCGCCGAAAAAAAACTTCAAAGTTTTGCAATTTTGTAAAATTCATAGAAATCATCAAAAATCGCCATTCTTATAAGCTTACTTTGCCCTAAATGAGGGGAGAGGGGAAACAAAAAAAAATTGGAGCCAAAAATTTCGAAAATGTCTTTGGGTTCTCGTAAAATGCCCCCCCCCTAAAAAAATCGAAAAATTCGTTTCAATTTCAAGAGACCACGATATCAGCCGAATCGATTGGGGAATACCAATATCCACAACCTGCTTACAGTTTAGCGGTGAGTTTTATTCTCAGATGGACAGCGAAACTGACAGACGAGAATAGTTTTTTCTTAAACCAATATTTCGGTATGAAGGACCCACAAAACGTGGATTCTGACTACACAACTTATTAAAGTCATTTATTTCCTGCATATAGGAGCAATAATTATCAAAAACATTTTTTGGTATCAGATTAAAAAAAAACAGTTTTTCTGTCGAAAAATGATCGTTTTTGTGGAAGTATTACGACACTTTCTCTACATTTCGGAAGTATACGAGAAAGTAAAACAAGTAAGAATAAAATATTCCTGCTGCGATTCTTCAGCTTCTCTTAGGAACTGAGACCCCAAGTTAATAAATGACACGCTTTTAATATAGAAAACAGAAACTAAATTCCCACGGCTGAAATGTTGCACAGTACAAGATAAAGTATAAGAATGCAAGGACAACGAATGGGAATTAGACCGATGGAATACAGCTATGACAAAAACTGTAAATACAATTAACGACACACATTTAATGAACCTAATATGCTAAAGTTAGCCAATAAGTATGGGAAATCTATAAAGTCCGAGAAAGAGTTCTGTGAGATCATAAAAGTTTGTTCCTAAATTCCAGAGTGAATATAAACATTGATCACGAGAGTTAAGATAAACATTGACGTTCGCACACGTTTCTTAGCATATATGTTTTGACGTTTGCTCTTTGATTTTGATTACAAACTATTTTTGTAAAAATGTTTCTGAAGTGATTAAGTACATTCATTGTCATTAATTCATATATTCGCTTTCTACTTTCTCTCTACCGAGTAGAGAGAAAGTTATGTAATGTTGCGCGAAAAAATTGGGGATTTTTCGACAGAAAAAACTCTTATTGCAAAGCCCTAGTAACTAAAAAGTGAATATGTCCTGTTGCTAAATTAAGGAGAAATATCCTCGAATATGAGGTGTAGTCAGAATCCATGTTTTGTGAATCCTTGATACCGGTAAATCGAATGACGGCAAAACGTCTGTGTCCGGCCGTTCTTCTGTCTGTTTCTCCGTCTGTGAACAACGCTAGCGACTGACCCGTTCAGCCGATTTTCTCCTAAATTGCTATTCCCCAATCGATCTGCCTGATGACGGGGTTCCTTGAATTTGAAACCGATATTTTAATTTTTTTGGGGGGGGGGGTATTTTATATAAGCCCCTGCGCCACTTTTCAATTTTTTTTAAAGGGTCCATCCTTTTTAATTAATTTTTTATTGGATAATGTAAGGAACGTTTAAGAGAATGGTCCAGGTCTCATTTTTGTTGATAACTCAAATTTTTCGTAAATTGCAAAAATTTAAAATAGTTTCGGCATCTTCTTACAACTACAATTATGAAGATTGAGATGTTTCCCTTTATAAAATGTGTTCCTTAAAAATATATTTTGAAAGAAGGTCATGTACAATTTTTCGAAAATGTTAGTACTTTTCGTGTAATTTTGCATGAAAATGGAGCGAGAAAGTATGTGCTTTATTAGCATCGCTAGTTTGGATATAAATATAATAATCGTAAACTCAAAATTCAGTTCTCCGTTACCTCCGGCTTTTCCATCGGAAGCTTCATCTTCGGATTCAAGAAGCAGTTCACACACATAACCACATTAGGAAATTTTTCCAGCAAACCTTGCAAAGTATCAAATCCGGAAGCTACGGTTTTATATGTGTCTCCAGATTTGTATTCCATTTTAAAGGTTACCTAACGGAAAACGAATGTACGAATGCATGTGAAATATGTGGCACGTAAACTCAAATTTCGTGAAGGTTTTGCTTTTTCTGAAACTAATTTAAAAAAACACCCACTCTCTACATTCAGTATCAAATCAAGAACAGTTTAAATTTAAGGAATTGACTTGTATAATGAGAGCTGTGAATGTGTTTATACTTACTGGTATTTCAGCCGACAAGTTACCTGCGGGCCTGAGAACCCCATTATACACTCCTTTCTCCACGACGATATCGCTCTCTTCATAAAATCCATCCCCGGAGAAAGATGTCAAGAAAACCCAGAACTGAAATTGTGATTTATTATTATTATTATTATTATTATTATTATTATTATTATTATTATCATTATTTTTATTTTTATCATTATTTTTATTATTATCATTATTATTATTTTTATTATTGTTATATTATGATTGTGATCATCGGGATGGAATATCAACCTTACACACTTTACTCTTGCATTTTCGACATTTGAATCAACGTTTAATTATCACGTAATATTGACACCAATAAATCATGTTCATCCTCTCGTTGTATAACAATGAACTCTCTTTCAAATATCCTAACATTTTACACCTAATAACACCTCCTCACAACAAGATAATACAATCTAAAAAACAATCGCATTGAAATTGTGAATACCAAAGACAACACCGCAAAAAAATACAAATCGTGATATAATCAATTAGCGTGATTACCAACAGAAATTAAGTGTTTCAAACATCGACTTCATGAATTCCCATGTGAAGGAAGACCCGGAAACTTCTCATTTTCTTGATTACGATTTAAGGAACATTACTCCAAAAATGTTTTTCTCGGTATTATGTCTAATTTTCCTTTGAATCGAGGCAGAACTTATCCTTCCAATGAAACCGGGAGCGGTAGCTCAGTGCATCAACTGATGCCACTGCAGCGCCTCTGACCGGGAGGTCCTAGGTTCGAGTCCTGACGGCGGCAGGATATTCGACACTAGCTTTTCAGCTAGGTCGAATTCAGTTGCTGTCTGGAGGAGAATTCTAGCGGCCGGCTGCTCTGATCGGTAGTTTTCCGTGGTTTCTCCGATCAACACCAGGCGAATGCCGGAGCAGTACCCCAACAAACGGGCCACGGACCGCGCGCGATCTGTCCTTCCCCTTCCTTGTCCAATCCTCTCCCCTTGCACACTCACTTACACTAACATGCACTACACTACCACATATTCCGGGAGACCGGTCGGGAGTTTAGAGCTTGTCCCGGCTGGGGCGGTGCCCTGCAGGTGGGAGAGTCCTGGTTAGGGGGAAACCCCACTAGCCGACGGTAGGTCGGTGCCGGATCTCGCCATCCAGCGAGGGAAAATCACCGCCATCTCCCGAGAAAAAACATGCACTACACTAACGGGACTAATGATCGAAGCAGTTGACGCGCCCGGAAACACGAAAAAATCAATCAATCAATCCTTCCAATGAACAAATTCTGTCAAAACAAACATCAGAACATCCTTGTCAAGTATAATTGTAGTGCATTTTATCCTAGCGGCCTCGCACGCAATCCCTCACCTCTTTCCGGTCTTATCCTATATCCCCCTGTTCTATGTATAGTTCTCTCTTCTATCTTAAGATCATCTCGTCCTTCGTATCTTGCCGTTTATCGTCCCTGTCGTACACCAAACGAGTCCTTCATTTTCCTTACGGTCCTCTCGTTCTGCTTACGACCGTCTCATTCTCCTTGCAGCCCTTCCTTTTGGTACCGTCGTTCTCTTTAAGCTTCTCGTCGATCTTCATGCCACCTTTTCGTCCTTCTCAAATCTGAAAATAGCTCCCCCCCTAGATCTCTTGTCTTTCTCTTTCAGTTTGATTTCTTCCCACAGCTTCCCTCCTAAATTAAAATCTCGGTTTAAAATTCAAGGGACCACGACATCAGCTAGATTGATTGGGGAATATCAATTTTGGAGAAAATCGGCTGAACGATTTAGCTTACTAGCGTTGATCACAGTCGGACGGACAGACAAACAGACGAACAGAGGGACAGACTTTATGCCGTCTATCGATTTTTCGGTATCAAGGATCCACAAAACATGGATTCTGGCTAAACAACGCGTTGGAGGATTTTTTCTTAATTTAGCAACTGGATTTATCCACTTTCCGTTTCCAGGGCCCGGCAATAGGTTTTCTACCGAAAATTCGACATTTTCTCGCGCAGCATTACATAACTGTCTCTCTACTCTGTAGCGAGAAAGTGAAAACCTCTACCGGACACAGGTACGGCAATGCTGACGGGTGCAGGAGAGGTGATTCTCGCGCGACCCCGCACGCAGCGTGTTGCGTGTGGGTTATAATGAGCAACTCGCGTGTAGTATGTGCTGAGATTGTCGTCCATGTACAACGTGATCGGTCTTCATATGCGATTGACCCAATAAGTTCGTTGATTATTGGTCTCGTAAGTGAAGCGCATGTTTTATCGCGGCAATAGCAGTGTTCTTACCCCGCTGAATGGCGAGATTCGGAGACGACCTACATGTCGACTTGCGAGGGATTTCCCGTGCCAGGTACTTCGCACCAGGGGGCACCGCCCACCGTTGCAAGCTCTCTAGATCTAGCGTCTGAGAGGGTGGTACCTGTAAGGGTGTGGAGAGGATGGGATAAGAAAGAGGAAGAAAAGATCGCGTGTCATCCGGGTCTCATATGCTAGGGTACTGCACCGGCCTTCGCCTGGTATTGATCGGAGTATCCACGGAAAACTACCAAACAGAGCTGCCGGCCGATAGAATTCTCCTGCAGACAGCGGCTGAACTCGACCTAGCAATGTAGCTGGTGTAAAAAATCCTGCCACCGTCGGGACTCGAAGCCAAGAACATCCCACTCAGGAGCATTGCAATGGCATCTGCTTATACTCTAAGCCAACTCAGTCGGTGACCACTGCCCTTCAACCCCGAGTCCATTACTGCGTTGAGCAGACACCCACTAGTACAGTGTCACACAAAATATCCAGGCACCCAATTTAATGATATATGGAATTCCGTATTTGATGTGGTCACTACCAGAGGATCCCTAGTTGTACTACACTCCCTTCCCCTCACCTTCAAGCCAGTTCTGAGTTTTGCCGTTCGTAATTCACTTTTACCATAGAGTAAAGAATTCTTTACCTCTTTAGTCTATGCTTTTACTTATGAATTGAGACGTGTGTCGCTTACATCCCTCTTTTCCTTGAGTCTCCCATCCTCCTTCCTGTTCTTTCGCGAGTGTCGTCAGGAACGGTCAGAGAAATTTTCCCCGATAAAGATATTTTACTAAATAGAAATTCCTGTATGTCTAAAAAAGATTTCTTTTTGTACTATTTTCGTATTTCTTTTTAAGAGAATCGAATAGTAATTGTGTAAATATATTAATAAATAAGCAGAAAAAAATAGTTAAGAACATCTGAATTAGTGCACTCCATTACGATTTTGTCCCTAACTTAATGTAAAATTATACCGCTTTATATGCAATAATTTTATTTTAAAACACACTATTTTTTATATCTTTATTTTCCATATTATTTTCTAATGTGTTCCATTGCTTTATTTACTAAAAAGAATCCTAATTACCCCCCTTCCGCATTTGCTTCGCAAACACCGAATATGTATACAATAACATTTCCCCATTTTGAATCAAAATTCCCGCGCTGTCCGCGTCGTCTCGCATCCCCCACTTACATCCCGCTCGTCCGCGTCGCAAGTGACCCTCTTGCAGCGCGGGTCCTCGGCGCCGGCCGGCTCCTGCTGCGGGGGCGGGTCGCCCATGGCGGCCGCCCCGCGCAGCGCACACAGCGCGCACGCCAACAGCACCAGCATCGCCAACGGAGTGGCCGACGGAGGCCCCGCGCCCGTATAAGAGGCTCCCCGCACCCCGAAAGCGCATTCAATGCAGCACGCGCTTTTTTTCAACAAGCCGCTGCAATTTTCACAATTGAGAGAATGGCGATCAGAATGAATGATTAAATCTCTAACATGACAACCAGATACTCATATCGCGGAGTGAAATCCTGGTTGCAATTTTCGAATGCATGCTTACGAATGCAAGAATATTGATGCGAAAGAGTTGTAGAGTAAAAAACATCACGCTTTGTCTTTATCGTTCGGTCCGTTGGGCATGAACTGATGGGGGACGCTTGCTGATGCTTATCGTATCTGATGCATCAGTTCACGAAATATAGAGTTCTCTGAAAAAACATTATTGTTTCGTTATCGATGCATTATAATGTATTTTCCTCGAATGTGTAATGATAATGCCAATAGATTTAAAAAAATATCTTCCAGTTTTGACTGGTCCTCTTTCAATGTCGCTCAACTAACAAAATACAAGGATACAACCCTTGACTTCGAATATTCCTTCAAGACTAAGTACGGTATAGCTACTAGTTTCTTTCACAGTCATACAGACGAACGTTTTGTCATAAACCAATTTTTCGATATCAAGGACCAACAGAAATTACACAATGTATTACATTACATTACACATTAGAGGAAGCGTTAGATATCTTTCTGTATATTTCGCAGCAGAATGCAAGAAAGTAAAAAAGCTCCGAAAAATTTTTCAATATGTCAACTTCTGCAATTTTCAAACATTCAGACGATAATGAAAACCGAACCTATATCATTCTGAAAGGCATTCTTTGCTTTATTTGAGCGAAAATTTTCAAGAACAAAATCGAAGCCATTTTTGCAAAGAATTCTTAAAGACTTCATGCACAGTATCACCCAAAATTAATAGCGTTTTCCATTCGCACCCAGTGCGCACTCAGGGCAGCTTTCGTGTTCCATTTGACCGCTAGGGCGCACCATTGCAAAGAAGCGCATGTTCCATTCGCACAATGACACGGAACCAGGGCGCACTCGGGCGCCCTAAACTGCATTGACGATCGCCTTGTGTGGTTATTGTGAGGTTATGTACGGAAGTTATCCATGCTGATTTGGATTTGTGGAGAAATTGTGAAGACAATTGATCTTCTGTTACGCAGGGATACTTGGAATGATGGAGTACATTATGTTTTGTAAGAAATGTCTTAAAATAATTTTTGTGACTCGCGAAGATCGGAAAATCAGTTTGTGTTTTTCTAAAATTTAACCTTGAATAACTTCATGTTAACAAATCCACTGCTATTTAGAAATAAAAGTGTAGGTACGTCTCAATTTCGAAACGCTAATAAAGCGAAAATAAAAATAGTAACCCTTACAAAATCATTCAAATATTTGTGCCAAGAAATGTTTCTCGACGCCCATACATATACCAGCGGAAATGCTTAGGTTAATATTTTTATGGTTTTCAATAACCAATCAATTCTGCAGAAGACATTCGGTTCAAAACCTTGTGTATTTTATCGATCACTGGCAAATGAAATTTTTGACACATACACATTTGAAGTTTTCCTAGTTTTTAAATAAAGAAATAACACGTTAATAATTTATGAATTAAGAAGTAAGAATTACTAAAAGTCTTCATAAAAATTATAACAATAATCATAATTCAAAATTACTATTTTTCGAGTTCCATCAGTTCGACAGACCAAGAACAGCTATCCATAATCAAACTGCGTAGCGCACACTCACTGACTCAGTTTCGGAATCCGTTTTATTCGTAGCTGCCCTTCATGCGTGTGGGGCAGCACTGTTGCGGAGCGATGAGTTTTTGCCCTGCACTAGGGTGGGTTTCAGTGCAATGAATGGATAACGCTATAAAAGATTCGTTTCAAATTCTTAGGACCTCGAGTCGATCCTGTTCGATCGCGGAATACGCATTTTAAGAGATTTAAGAGATTTTAATTTTAGAGAACTAATATGAGAAATTCTGTGTCATTCTGTAGCACCCCTTTAGAATTGATTGGTTCATCATTAACAAATTCCATTTCCTCAATTTTTTTCTTGGCTCCTTAGGTTCCTCCTGCTACTGGCACGTCCAGTATGGATTATCTGCGATCAGAAAGACCCTCACATATTTCAATGCCAGAGATACCGGGAACCGATCCAAGAAATCTCAAAGAACTGTACTTAATAGCACCGTCCGTTGTCATGGTAACCATGCAGCACCCCAAGACCTGGCCGAAGTTCAAAGTCTGCGCCATACCATTAATTCCATCAGCTGCGTGATAGGTGAATAAGAAGCAACACGAGTTCTCATTGGACTGTCAGATGGTGACGGCGGTGACAAATTAATGACAGCAATGTGCCCCAATCTATGACGAGTTTAAGTTCATCATATCATATCTGCTTTAACGAATTTGCTTGCTTGTTAAGTAGGGGAGTTAGGAAAACGTTATGAAAATTAATGGGAATATTTCAAGTTGTTACAAGCGATAATCTGGATTACCATTTTAATTATGTTTTATGTGAATGTGTTTTAGGCGGTTGGAAGTTTTATTATATTCTTTCAAACGTGTATATATATATATATATATATATATATATATATATATATAATATTTATTTATATATAAATAAAGAAGAGGGTGTGTGTATTGAAGAGTTAGAGAGGATAGTGGTTTCATTAATTATATTTAAGGATTGGCCTAGTTCTGTAATTATAATTTTATGCAAGACCAAACCCCGGTCAAATTAGGTTATAATTTCGAAATTATCTTCCCTTTTTAATTATAAAATGAAAGGAAATAAATAAAAAATATTTGAAATTGTTGTAGAAATTATCTTTTTTATAAACTCTAAATTAAGACATCATTACTTTACATTTAACATTAATTCTGCGATTAAGTGTCGTAATTTGGTGACAGAATATCTTAACTTCACATACATTAAGCTTACAATGACTAACAATAAGCTACAAAAAGTAGTTAATTAAAAAGCTAATAATTAGTAGTTAATTAATTAGCTAGAAAACAAATTTACTTTTGAACTTGTTCAAGTTTTGAGGAAAGGGTTCTAAGATTGTCGCAGGCAAACTGTTCCAGTCTCTAATAGTTCGGTTTGTAAATGAAAATTTACTGATGTCCGTTTTCTGTATTCTTGTCTTAATGTTGTGCAAGTGATCCACTCTACCAAATTGTATTCTTGTCTTATGCCGCCCCTAAGACGACACTACTCTTCCTCCCCGCATCGTCCCCATACCGACATCATTTTGCCACACCCACATTTTGCCTACATCACAACAGGCCGCCACATGCTGTCCCCGACCCGCGCCCCTCCCGCGCATTCACCACGCTGTTCCCCCGCCGAGCCCGCGCCGTCCCCGAGCTCTCGCGCCATCCCTCACTCCACCCTCGCACTTATTCCGTGCGGCCTCCTCACCCACGTCACCATCCCGCCTACGGACCACATCCGCCTTGCATCTCCACCGCCCGCTCGCCCTGCGCCGTCACTGCGCCATCCCACACACCGACCTCGAGCTGTCCGCGCTCCCACGCCAAGCTCCAACTGTCCGCCCCCGCCCCGTCCTACTCCACCCGACGCCCCACTTTCTCCATGCCGCCCCTACGCCGTCACTTCTCTTCACCCGCCGTCGCCCCTGCCTCGTCTCCACACCGACCCCGTTTCGCCTCACATATTGTCTCCACGCTACAACAGGCTGCTATATGCAGCCCCCGACCCGCACTCCTCTCGCGCCTTCACCACGCTGTCCCCTCGCCGCCCCTACGCCTTCATCATTACTCTCCCCCTTCCGCCTTCACCCCTTGCCCCAACGCCACAAGAGGCTGCCACATGTAGCCCCCGACTCCTCGCGCCTTCACCACGCTGCCCCTGCCGTCGCGCGTGCATTGTCCACATACAGCCCCCGCTCTCTCTCACCCTTCGCCCCTACGCCACAACAGGCCGCCATATACCGCCCCCGACCCGCGCCCCCCGCGTCGCCCCCCGCGTCGCCCCCCGCGTCGCCCCCACGCCGTCCCCTGCCGTCCCTGCCCCCTCGCGCCGTCCTCTCACGCCGCCTGCGTGTCGACTGCGACGCCCGTGGCAGCGGCGCGGGACGAGTTGCTTCGACCCGGTGCTGAAGCCTCAGAGCGATGACCGCTCCTAACGCGTTGGCGGTGAGCTCGTTGGCTCGTGCCAGGAGAACAGTTAGATCCACGTACTTGTTCATTCTCTCTGTATTCTCATCTCTATTCTATTCTTACTCTGTGTATCGATTGATTGATTGTTAGTGTTTCCGGGCGCGTCAACTACTGAGGTCGTTAGTCATGCAAGTGCAGTGCATTTTTTTCATCGGGAGGTGGCGGTGATCTTCCCCCACTGGGTGGCGAAATCCGGCGCCGACGTACCGTGACTAGCGGGAGTTTCCCCAACCCGGTATTTCCCACCAGCGGGGCACCTCGCCAGCCGGGACAAGTTTTAAGTCCCCGACCGGTCTCCCGGTGTGTGATAATGTAGTGCATGTTAGTGTAAGGGCGTGTGTAAGGGGTGGGTATATGACAAGGAATAGGAAGAAAAGATCGCGCGCGGTCCGTGGTTCGTTTTTTTAGGGGTCTGCTTCTGCATTCGCCTGCTGATAATCAGAGAAAACCACGGAAAACGAAGCAGCCGGCCGCTAGAATTCTCCTCCAGACAGCGATAGAATTCGACCTAGCTGAAAAGCTAGTGTCGAAAATCCTGTCGCCGTCGGGACTCAAACCTAGGACCTTCCGGTCAGAGGCGCTGCAGTGATATCAATTGATGAAGTGTGCCACCGCTCCCGGTTTATCAGTGGAAACTCGGTTATGCAATTGGAATTAAGTTGATTAATGTAACAACCTTCTGCCTGATGTTTCTAGTATTTAAATTTGAATCTGTACAAGAATTCAACAATACTGATAAAGATTTTGTGATGAGTCCGGACTGCGACCGCATGAGCCCCGAGTTTACGTGGCTACGCCGAAACACTAGGCTAAACGTGGTACAGTGTATTTTTGTAGCTGCGGGGACGACCAAATTTATACGAGGGTCGTATGGAACGACTTCAGTACCTCAGGTGAATTGAAGAAGATAGAGGCAGGGTAAAGACTCAGTAATACACTTAAACATTGATTATTGAAATGGCATTGCCAGAAGAGCAAATGCTCAGTTTATTTTTCAAAGGAAAAGAATTGAAATGAAAAAAAATACTCCGCTTATATCTAAATTATCCTAAGGATATCCATTTCCATGGTTTGCTTCTTGCATTCTTAGTTGCATTCTTGTTCCTTCTTCTCGAACAATTATTCACTGAATACTACGTAAAATAGAATGATTCCCAAGTTTCCTTTAAAGCAAGAGGCTTTATGTGCACAGGCTATTTTGTTCTGTAGCCGTCTCTGACGATGGCAGATTACCCGAACGAGCGCCCACGCTTTCGCTGCTCTGGTCGATTTGGTCGGAAGGTGAAGTCGCCGCGTCCATGTTTCCTGTCGATCTGTTGGGCTCGGCTGCGTGGACGTAAGAGGCCGTAAGTCGTCGCCTGCGTGTCGACGGCAGGTGGAGCGGAATGCGCTCACAACACGCGTAAGGCTTCTACATCACACACATATACATCACACACGGCTGTGTCTCGGAAGAGGAAAACGCGGTGCTACGAATGTAAGCCCAGATAGCTGAGCAGGCCTGCGAGTCGAGCGGGTTGTCGAGCGAGCCGATCGGGCTTTCATGCTGCGAAGCTTTAATCCAACATTTGTCAGAAATTTACTTTTTTAAATTTACAATGGTCGTTATAGCTATTAACATACCTAGAAATGTTATTGCTGCCAAGGTCAAAAGTTAAAAATTGACGCGGAGCGTAGCGAAGCCGAAATTTTTAATTTGGACGCAGCATTAATAACACTAACATTTCATGATATGTTCAGCATTTTATCAGTCACCATAAAATATCACGAATTATGCGAAAATTTACGACATTACTGCGATAGTAAACACATGAATTCTGTTGCTGCGGCACGTTAGTACGATATTGTGATGTGTTTATTGCGATATATCTGTATAAACAATATTTGTATTCCGTGATTTCTAGAAAGATGGTTGCAAAGAATTCTCCTGAATCGAAAGATGCCTAAGAAAAAACGACGTTCGGTTAAGAAATTGGCGCGTTGAGTTCCAGTGGCGACACCACATCGTCAGTGAATACTATTACCGGAGTAGTTTTATTTAGTGGAATGTGAGAATAGTGAGGTTAATTTACCTAATATACATTTTTATAATTGTACCATTAATAATATTACAAGTAAGAAAATTCAATTCCTCAAATCAATGTGACTTACTTCTGAATTGTCTGAATCTGATTTGTTTTGTACATCGCCATGGTTTTTCCTTAACCAACATTTGACTTGCGATGAATTGATGGTTGTTTACGTTGCTAAGGATGTTGAAACTCGTCGCTAAGGATGTTAAATTTCTTAATATACAGGGAGGTACAAGTGCACTTAACAAACCGGCAGGGTTGCATGTTAACAGGGGTTATAGACGCATGTGATCGATAAACGTAATTAACCAAACAGGAGGGGGGGCGAAATAGAGGCTTTCCTGAAATACATAAATAATATATACATGACAAATTTTAAGGCGAGTATTCGCAAAAAAATACGTTGATAATTGTGCGTCGGAAAAACCCAAGGATGTTTTATGTTAACGCAACTGGCGAAGGCCACACCTCATCCTCAACTTGAACACGCGTAGCGAAGCGTCACAATTCCGCGGCAAAACTTCTAATTCAAGGAAGAAACTTCTAATTCAAACTCCAAACTAATTTAAACGACTTGTGTCGCGATCCTGCCGCCGCAATCGTCTCTAATTTGGTGATGGCAAATCTATCCAGAACTTCCAGTGACTTTTTTGCTGTAATTCGGGACCCACTCTCCTACGTGACCTCACAATAAGATGTCAGGTTCTTCACGACTCCTTTTCTTCTGATCTTGGGGGGTCGCTCTGCTTGAGGATGACATTATTGGATAATCAGTTGAGCTATCATGCTCTGGGGGAAATGTTACCTTGTGCTTGCCTTAACATGATTTGAAATTAATTTGCCTTTTAGAGAGACAAGAACTCTCAAAACTTGCGTCGGTAGGTAGTTGAAAGGGGAATAGGTTTATGACCCTCTTTTGTGAAGCGGAGATACAAAGGGGTGTCTGTGCTCGAAACATGGCTAATTCGGAGGTCTGGATCCGAGGGAAAACAGCGGTAGAGCGTATATGGAAGACGCAAGAGCGTCATCCATTGCAATTCACGATATGGTACATATTTAATGATTTTGAAAAGTATGAGGTAGCCAAATGGTCTAAATAAGTGCGCAAAGCAGGCATATGAAAATGGTATTTAAATCAGATGTGCTAGAAAGCGCTCTGCTCACACTTCCGGGGTGACTCGGAGAAGAGGGACAGCATGCTGCGACAAATAGTTCTGTTAGACAGCCGTCAAGAACCTTTTAAAAATCGTTCTTTATCGTGGCTGGCAGTCAAGGCAGACACACCATTAATAAATAACAACCGTCTGTTCTAGCCACATACTTCAATATTCAAATGAAACGAGTGATTTACCAAAGCTAACAAACGCTTAGAGAAGACCTTGAAGGTTCGTATCATCGGAGTTCTTAATAAAGAATTTAACAGTAGTTTTCGGGCACATTTCGTGAATGAATAATCCGAATTGGCAAATTCTAGCATCTTTATTAGCCACAAATTCCTTTTCCAGTGAGATAAACCAAACTATTATCATTCTCATTGCATGTTTCTAGTCTCTTAGTTGTATATTATTTTAATAGTCGTCTAACATACGAGTATTTCATTTTGCTGGATTGGTTTGGTTCATGTTTCTAAATCGTGAAATCATAGTAGGTTTCAATATAACATTCAATAATTCTTGATTCTGATAGTTTGATATGAAACAGCGAATTTTTCATAGTGTTATAAATACGTTCGTCAGTTTAATTCTCATATAACTAGCCAAGCACATCTTTCCAACTTTCATACAGGATGTATGTTTTCGGCATTGAGTAATGCCGACTTCACTGTTGACAACATTGTGTTAAAAAAGTAGTAAAAGAGAATTGATAGAATCAAAAGAGTGCATATTCAAGTATCAATGGTAATTGTAACAAAACTTTGAATATTGTTTAAGGATGTTAATTCTCATATAGAGATCAGGAAATCAAGCAAGTATCCTCCATCTATCACTAAAGGTTAAATTCCTTCCGATTCACCAATAGCGACAATTGAAGTGACATTCTACCCGTCTCGATATTCTGGTAGAGAATTTATAATCCGTATTCTGATAAATTTCTTTAGAAAACCTATTTATGTTTTAAGCAAATAAAATGCGTTTTGGATGACTTATGACACCTAAAGATGCGATCAATAACTCATTAAATTCTTCTAGACAAGATAAATCAATTCGCACATTTCTTAGCCGATTTTCCTCTGAGATATCCTGAAAGAATTCTTAAAAAACACGTTTTAATGGTTTAAATGCACCTATGAAAATGCACAACGCTTCAATTCATGAAGTGCATTGGTGAAACGCTGTGAATTACTATACTCTTTTTGGCATTTACATAAATCTTCACGACACGATTCTTCAGATTGACGATTATTAAAACTAATTTTGTTATGAAACAAAAGTTTAACGGTATCGAACATTTTTCATGTAACTATCTATGAGCGAAAATGGACTAGCCAGGCAGCTGCGATACGTTTATAATTTATTTTGCATTTTGCACATGGAAAGCACAAATAAAAATCTTTAACATGAAAATAACCGCGAAAGCGCCACGCTAATCTGGTTGGTAAGTAATTTTAATAGGGGAGAGTGATTTGATGCGGAATAAAATATACCACCGTGTTATCCTCTATTAAGTGAACAAATACTTCTGAAGTCATTTTGCTGAGAAATTCGTCGTTATAGCACAAAAGTTTCTTCATTTCAAGACGATTTTCTCTTCTATTTCCAGAAGGCTGAGATTAAATGATACGATGCACTGATGATATTAGTAAGTTAAATTTTTGAAACAACTTTTTTGGACGCAAACGACGAAAAACTATAAATTGACGAAAATCATGTTCATATTTTTACTACGCTGAATTAAGCGAGGCTATCCGATCGCGTCCGGCGTTAGGTCGTCAGAGCCTTAGCCAGCCAGCCGGCTCTCAGAATCGCAGTACATTCACTGTTTGTATATGACGCTAACTGGGCATTTGTTGTCGTGTCTGACATTTTCACTAATATGTTTCTACTGTAAATGTGAATTCACAGATTTTTGTAATTCTTTGCAAAACATACTTCACGCGTTGATGTACTTATTAAGTCTTTTCCTCAACTTAGAAAAAATAATGAAAGTCTAGTCACAAAAGAATTTTGGAACGAAATAATAATTGCTGGACTGTAATGAATAAACTCTCTCTGTTCTGCAACTAAAAACACATCAGGGTTATTTTTAATTTCCTCTACTTTACTGATCACATGAACAACACTTCGACTGCCCATTGCGTAGAATTTCTTAGTGTCCACATCAGCGGCTTCCATCAGCGGCGTAGGGTTTGTTTAGCACCAGATCGAACATTTCCACAAGGCCCCAAGGTCGCGAAAATCCATACGGCGCCGAACTAATAAATGAACTCAGTGATCCACATCGTCCAGAGATAACGGAGCACCGCGCACTCGCCCTCGCCTGAATACTAAAAGGAAACATTTGGTATTCGAGACGCGCGACTCTCAAAGCCACGCTCTCTCAGCGGAGGGATTAGGTTTCAAGTTCTTCCTGAGCGGTTCCCGGATGTTTGTTGTCTCAAATTCTTCCCCACAATTCGGATTCATCCTTCAGGGCTTCTTGCCCTAGGTTTATTCGCGGAGATATTATAGTCACGACAGTTGTGGATTTTCAATGGTGTGATCTAAGAATTTTCTGCTCTTTCTTTCCAATATTGTCCCTTCTTTTGGCAAACTTTCAAGGATCACAAAAACTCACTAATCCGAAGAGGTTTGGTGGAGTGTTTCAGAAAATATTTTTAATTGTTATCCCTTCAAGCACTACTTACGTTTTGAAAAATTGTACATGATCTTATTTGAAAATCTACCTTTTTAGAACAGATTTCGTTACAGAAAGTCGTAGTGCCACAACAATATGCTATCCATACAGCCATTTTTTTCTCGCATTATTTGTTAACGTGCAATTTTAAAAACATTGAGAGTTGTAAGAATGTTGGAAATCCGACATTTTTTTAAGCATACCTCATACCAGAAACAAATTTATAGGACAAATAAGGGTATTTTTGATAGGCAGACAGCCAGACAGGCAGACAGGCAGGCAGACAGACAAAAGGACAGGCACACAGACAGAAATACAGACAGACAGGCAGACAGACAGACAGACGGCCGGAAGGTCAGTTTGCTTCCAATTGGTTTTTCGGCAACAAGGGCCCACAACATAGGAATTCTGGCTACACCAGGTTTTCGGGTACCCTGATACCGAAAAAGTGTTTTTTTTAAACGTCCGTCCGTTTTTGCGTCCGTTTGTCCGTCCGTGAACACTACTAGCGCCGAAACCACACGTACGAACTTTTCCAAATTGAAGAAAAAGTGTTTTTTTTCAAAACGTCCGTCCGTCTGTCTGTCTATTCGTCTGTCCGTCTGCCTGTCAGTCCCTCTGTCCGTCCGTTTGTCCGCCCGTCGGTGAACATTACTAGCGCCGAAAGCACACGTACGAACTTTTCCAAATTGAAGAAAAGTGCTTTTGGCGTGTAAATACTACGAAGCATTATTGTGCCAATTTAAACAAGAAATTTATGCAATTTTAGACGAGAGTGTAACTATAATTTCTCTGGCTTTCTGATCAAAATTACTGACGTAAATTTCATTTTTGATCTTGGACTGATGTGTGATGCATTTCAAGGAATATCTGACTTCAGTGAGGCTTCACAGCATAGACCTTAGTTTTGCTGACACAAATTTAAAAATAACATGATCTTTTTAAATGCTGAAAATCAGCAATAATGCACTTTTTGTGTCCCCTGATATCGAAAAAGTGTTGTTTTTTTTTCAAAACGTCCGTTCGTCTGTCTGTGCATCTGTCTGTCATAGTTTCCGTCAGTCTGTCCGTCCGTCCGTCTGTGAACACCGCTAGCGCCGAAACCATGTGTACGATCTTTTCCAAATTGAAGAAGCCCCTGTCCATCTGGCTCGAGTCGAAGCTTTGAGATTTTGAAAAACGTTCTTTAAAATTTGGAGGTACTTTACATGAACCTCCTGAGACTTTTTCAAAATTTTCTCTAAATCCGCTCCATATTTTTTCTTTAAATTTCTTGTAACAATAGAGATACACTACACTTGCAACACCACACTTATAAACGTGGCATAGGTTCTATTTTCACAGTGAACTCTGAAGTTTCGAAAATTACAAAAATTTGGATTTTTTCTGCGTTTTTCTACAACTACAAAATTGAAGATAGAGGTTTTTCCACTACATTAAAATGTTCCCCATGATTAGATCTTTCATTAAGGTTCATTAAGGTAACGGTTGGTAGGGGTAGTGCTAAATGCACTCAATAAGATCATATAAGCGCCATATTGATCTGTTATTTTGTTTTTGCAAAAATTACTAAAACCTAATTTTGTTTCTTAGGTCATTAGTATTTACATTAGCGGCAATTTGTTCACATTATTTTATTTATGATTCAAATATGCTTTACATAATGTCATATAAAGTTTTTCGAAAACTCAGCAGTTTTCTCTGAAAATGAGCTCAATATTCAGCATTTTCAGAAACGTTCAAACGTCATTTACACAAACGTGGCTCGAATTTTTTTCTTCAAACTTTTCCTCAAGACAGTGCTAATTGCTTTGTTTAAAATGGCGTAACGTTAATGTTCTTGTATTCTTTTGTTTTTTCAAATATTACAAAATTTTACAAGTACAATTTTTTTGAAATATTTCCCACCCCGTTAATATGCAGTGATTGCAACAACATTTGCAGCGATTTGTAAACACTTTTATACCTGCGAGTTAAAGTTCTTCAAATGACTTCAACAAGATTTTCGAAAACTCAAATTATTTCTGTGAAAAAGAGCTTCAAATTTCGCTTTTACAGTTACGCTTAAACGCCATTTTCTTAAAAACGGCTCCACGTTTTTCAATGAAAATTGCTATTTAGAACGATTTTTTACTCTTCTTTAATATTCTGAAAGTAATATTTCGGTTCTACCAATAAGAAATCGAAAAAATTCGAAAATGTCAAAAACCGTACTTTGGGCGGCGATGGATAGGATTTGGCAAGAGGATGGGGGAAGACCGTAAAGGCAGTGCATAGCAAGGAAATTATAAACATTTACTACGAGAAAGTCTGTGCCATTCTGTAGCACCACTAGTTACTTTCTCTTATACATACGTATATGCGTGTAATACATGTAGGAGAGAGAAAATTATGCTGCGGAAATCAATTTCGAGATTTCAACGAAAATACACGTTTTGGGGTCCACTGATACCGAAAAACTGGTCCTTTTAAAAACATCCGTCCGTCTGTCTGTCTTTCCATCCATCCGTCTGTCTGTGAACATTAGTAGCGCCTAAACCATGAGTGTGAATTTTTCCAAATTGAAGAAAGCCCTGTCCAACTTACTGTAGTTGAAGCTTTGATATTTTGAAAAACATTCTTTGATATTTGGGAGTACTTTGTCTAAAGGGATTGATTGTATCTGGGAAGAGGATGGGGCAAGTCCGTAAAGCCATTCCACACCAAGGAAATCAGAAACCATTAGTAAGAGAAAGTCTGTGCTTCTCTATACCAACACTAGTTTCATTTTTATTCCTTTTAGAATCGATTGGTTCAGCATTAACTAATTCTATTTCCTTCATTTTTTCTTGGCTCCTTAGGTTCCTCCTGCTACTGGCACGTTCAATATGGATTATCTGCGAACAGAGGGACCCTCACATATTTCAATGGAACCGGGAACCGATCCAAGAAATCTCAAAGAACTGTACTCAATAACATCGTCCGTTGCCATGGTAACCATGCAGCACCCCAAAACCTGGCCGAAGTCCAACGTCTGCGCCATATCATTAATTCCATCAGCTGTGTGATAGGTGAATGAGAAGCGACACGAGTCCTCATTGGACTGTCAGATGGTGACGGCGGTGACAAATGAATGACAGCAATGTGCCCCAACCTACGACGAGTTTACAGTTCATCATGTCACTATCTGCTCTGCGAATTTATTTGGAAAACGTAATAAAAATTAAGTGGTATATTTCAAGTTGTTACAAGCGATTATCTGAATTACCATTTTAATTACGTCGGTGAACCACGCTAGCGACTAAACCGTCCAGCCTATTTTCTCCTAAATTGATATTCCCCAACTGTCATTTTAATTCAGGGGATAGTTCACGTGAAGCCCCTGGAACATTTTCAAATTCTTCAAACAAATGGGCCCATCGTTTTTGAATAAACTTTGTTGTTGGATAATCTAAAGGACGTTTAAGAGAATGAGTAGATCTCATTTTCGTTGAAAACTTTGATTTTTCAAAAATTGCAAATATTCAAATTTTTTTCGGCGTGTTCGGCTACAGTTACGAAGATAGAGATATTTTCCTTTTGTGAAATGTGTTCCTTAAAGACATATTATGAAATAAGATCATGTACAATTTTTCGAACATTTGAGTACTTGTGGCGTAGTTTTGCTTGAAATTACGAGCGAGAAAGTACGTGCTGTTTTAGCACCACTAGTTCGTATATTAGAAATGGTGCGGAGATCTAGAGCTCCACTGCAAGTCGACTGCCGAGGGCGAGTGCCGGACGCACCGCATCGGACGGCTCAGCCGATTAAGCAGATGATGAGGTCTCCAGTGGCGCCATTCATCATTGGTCGCGCGGGGAGCGCTGATCACATTGATTAAGCCCATGAGCGAATGACAGAGCCTCCGCGCGCGGCTCCAGCCCCGCACCGCCGTTCTACTACTTTCCATTAGCCTCTGCAAATGTTCAATTTAATTATTCGCTGCGTGGATGTATCTGCGTTGCCATGCGTTAGATCCTCACTCATCCCCTTGTTAGTACACGTTTGACAGTGACCGAGATATATCCGGTGAAATACGAGGAGCATTATGCATTTGTTTAGAGAGCATGTAGCAGCAGTCGCTCTCGTTAAGAGGAGTTAATTAAGTGATATATAACCGTTGTATAGTGGTAACAGTAGTTCATCTACAAAATACATCTTACTCTAACATAATTTCGTTTATTTCATTCCACTTCTTTTCCACAATTATTTCATTTCCCTTTTCTCCACTAATCTGATTTCCAAATATTTATCAGTAGCTTTATTTGCCATGGTCCTGAGGCTGTTTCTATTAGTGGTGTTATAAACTACCTTTCTCAAATATATCCATATTCATCAGTACACATGTATGTAATTAATCGCACCTTTGCACATGAATGATACTTTTATGCACATCAAGTAGATTTCTTCATGCCTTAATACGGAGTATGAGATTCTGATACTTTAGTTTGATGCGTCCCCTTCGTGCTCACTGAAAAGGTTACCAACCATATTATAGTTAAGTATTCTTTACTTATATAATTTTATAATTTATATATAATTAACTTTTATATCCTCATCCAATATACGAATTGTCGATTTATATATGTTTTATCATCATGAATACGACACGATGTTTCTTCTCGTTGTCCACTTCATTGAAATTAAATGAATATTTTGTCGAAGAATGGTTACCCGAGCAAATATCATATTTGTCTTAAGCCCGTGATATTATTATTGTTATTGTTATTATTATTATTATTATTATTATTATTATTATTATTATTATTATTATTATTCTAAAAATAATACGTTTTCGTTGCCACTCACGAATGTTGAGTGTACTACTATTGGATAGTGAAAAAGTAAAGATTCGAAATAGTTTGTAACCGGCCAAACAATAATTTGTTTGAAATGATTCAGGACATTGTGACGTTAAATTTCCTCTTGAAAGTGACACAGTTTATTTTTATGAAGTTTAGCGCTGTCCAATTCCATTACTAATTTCCAATGCGCGCAGAATATATATAATATAAGATTCTCGAGCCTGAAACCATGACCCGGGTTTGAATCCGGCGGGCGTCCGCGCGTGGGAAACCACAGAAACAGCGGACGTGAAGGCTACGCAACCTCGTGTACCGCAACGCCATCGTGACGTCCGGGCGGGGGGAGAAGAACGGTTCCGATAAGAAGGAAAGGGAGAAAGGCAGTTGGGAAGTGCTCTGTTCATAATTCGGGATAAAATGAGAAAACTTGTTTGTCCGAGCACAGGGAGAGGAAGCTCAGTGCAACAATTGATGTCATTGCAGCGCCTCTGACCGGGAAGTCCTAGGTTCGAGTCCTGACTGCGGCAGGATTTTCGGCACTGGCTTTTCAGCTAGGTCAAATTCAGTCGCTGTCTGGAGGAGAATTCTAGCAGCCGGCTGCTCTGATCGGTAGTTTTCCGTGGTTTCTCCGATTAACACCAGGCGAATGCCGAAGCAGTACCCCAACAAACGTGCCACGGACCGCGCGCGATCTTTCCTTCCTCTTCCTTGTCCTGTCCTCTCCTCTTACACACACACACACACTTCCACTAACATGCACTACACTATCACATATACCGGTCGGGAGCTTAGAGCTTGTCCCAGCTGGGGCGGTGCCTCACTGGTGGGAGAGTCCTGGTTAGGGGGAAATTCCGCTAGTCGACGATAGGTCGGCGCCGGATCTCGCCATCCAGCGGGGGAAGATCACCGCCATCTCCCGATAAAAATCACGCTGGTCCACTTATGGTTGTAAGACTCAAGTCATTTGTCCTTACAGGACAAATGACATAAGCTGTTGACGCGCCCGGAATAATTAACAAGCAACCAACCAATCGTTCGAGCAGGTACGGATGAAGAAAATGACTACAAATAATTGCGTCATCACACATTCAGACAATCGCAGCGAGGGAATTGTGGGGAGGAAGTGGTAAAGTCAATTGGCGACCACACTTTTTTCGCATCCGTGACGTCACAGTAAAGTGGTTGCCAACAATTAACTATGAAGAATGTAAAAATGCATTAAACAAGAGAAATAGAGATAGAAAAATTTTGATGCAAAGAGACACTAGATTAGCAAGGGGAAAATATCACCAGAGTAGAAAGGAGGCCAGCAAAATAATTCGAAGAAAGAAAAGAGAGTTTTTGAAATGTAAAGTAGAAGAAATAGAAAAGCTAAACGACACAAATGAGAATAGGAAATTTTATCAGGTGGTGAAAAATATGACTAAGGGCTATCAGGCAAGGAATAATCTTTGTCGGGACAAGCATGGAAAACTTATTGAAGACCAATAAGGAGTGTTGGAAAGATGGGCTGAATATTATAATGAGCTCTTAAACAACAATGATGAAGACTGTCATGAAGGAGAAGTACAGAAAGATCAAAGTAGAGAAAGTGAAGCTGAGATAGAAACACCTACAATAGAAGAGATACAGGAAGTTGTGAAGATGTTAAAAAATGGCAAGGCACCTGGAGAAGATGAAATACCTGGTGAATTAATAAAAGCTGGTGGAGAGGAATTATTGAAGGCATTACATAAAATAATATGTAAAATATGGGAAAGGTATGAAATACCGAGAGAATGGAAAAATGGGCTTTTATGTCCAATATATAAGAAAGGAGACAAACTCGATTGTAAAAACTATAGAGGAATTACACTCTTGAACACTGTATATAAGATATTTTCCAGTATAGTTCAGAGGCGATTGAACAACTTCGCTGAAAATATAATTGATGAGTATCAATGTGGATTCCGGAAAGGTAGAGGAACTACAGACCAGATATTTACTATTAGACAAATAATGGAAAAATGTTATGAGTATAACATTGATTTACATCTACTCTTCATTGACTATCAACAAGCATTTGACAGTATTAACTGGAACCAGTTGTTCAGAGTGCTAAAGGAAGATGGAATGCCAAGCAAATTGATAAGATTGATCCAAACTTGTTTGTCTGAATCTCAATGTAAAGTATACATTGCAGGGAAGATTAGCGACCCATTTAAAATAACATCGGGTGTTAAGCAAGGTGATTCGCTATCAGCTACACTATTCAACATCGCTCTCCATAGTGCTGTGAAAACATTAAATATTAGGGGCAACATCCTCTATAAGTCTAAACAATGCCTAGCATATGCTGATGATATAGCACTAATAGCAAGAAGTAAAGAGGCACTAGAAGAAATGTTTACAACATTGGAAATAAATAGCAAAACCATAGGCCTTAAAATTAATGAAAAAAAAGACCAAATACTTGAAAATGTCAGCATCAGAAACTAGAAGAAAAATACAAACAATGGAGATAAATGATTACAACTTTGAAGGAGTCAGTGATTTCACATATCTTGGAGTTAATATTAACAACACAAACAATGTATCTGAAGAAATCAACAAAAGGGTGATGAAAGGTAATAAGGCCTATTATGCAAATATACCACTCCTAAAATCTGCTCTCTTGACTAGGAAAACAAAAGTCAAGTTGTATAAAACTTTAATCCGACCAATAGTAACTTACGGAGCAGAAACATGGGTCCTGAGCAATAATGACATCGAGACAGTACGTAGATTTGAAAGGAAAATTGTAAGGAGAATATATGGAGCCGTAAAAGATAGAGAAAGATGGAGGATAAGATCTAATGAAGAAATAAACAATATACTTGAAGATCAAGATATAATTAGATTCATAAAATCTCGCAGAATTTCTTGGTTGGGACACGTGCAGAGAATGGGAGTGGAAAGAATGCCTAAACATATACATAAAAATAACATTCTGGGCGTGCGAAAAGTGGCAGGCCCAGAAAAAGTTGGATCCAGGATGTTGTGGATGACCTGAAAACAATGAAAGTCACTGGATGGTGGGAGAAGGCCGAAAGAAGAGAGGAATGGAGGCAGATCGTGAAGGCAGCCTTGGCCCACATCGGGCTGTAGTGCTTTGGAAGAAGAAGAAGAACAATTAACTATGATTTTTTAATGAATTTATATTGCTGTTACATAAAAAGATGCAACTGGTTTATAATTTACACTATAAGTAACCTATGCAAATACTTTATTTTATTCGTACAAATTTGCAAACTCGATCGTAATGTCACTCGTTTTCAAAACGTTGCTCGTGCAATAAAGCTTCACATTATAAATTATGTAGTTGCATAATTTGTATTATACAAACCCGTGCCGTAATAGTGTACATTTTCAGTTCATGCACTAATACGGGGTTCTTTTTAAGCGAGTGTAAATAATTTGTTATTAAATGTTGCAATTTTATTTGAAAAAACCTTTTTTGGAAGTGAATCGTACAATGTTGATAACTATTCTCCAGTTGTGTAAAGGTTTTAACACTAATGTGAAGTTTGTGCAAGTCAGGTATAAAAAAACTGTGGTAAATGCTAATTAATTCAGAACTCCTGTTATCTACCTTTATATGAAGTAAGATGTTCTTGAGTGTAAATTAAATTTAGGATGAATGAGGTGAAAGTTAAATTACTTTTTAGCACATGTTAGATGGTAATGAACGTGTCTACAATCTTTTTATCGGTAAGAAATTATGTTTAGTTTAAGATTGTTGTGTGTGTGCAATAAGTGTGTTTGAACAAAGTTGATGGATGAAATTTCCATTGAACTTGATAGTAATAAGTATGTTTATTTATTTTCTGTTGTTTGCTCTGTACACGTAACAGGAGAAACGAAAGTTCAATTACATAGATTTCTGTGGACACAACTTTGTTTTTTTCTTAATTATCTTCAATTCAGAGCCACAACCGTACGACGAGGTAACCCTAATGAGACACGTCACGTGGGGCTTACCAAAACTCATATAATATGGAAAACCGTTCCATTATTTACACTAAATACTCATAATAATGTACACAAATACGATATTGCAAATATCATATCGATACTATGATATTGCAGTTTTCGGGAAACCCGTTTTCGAATTAGTAATATACTTAATATATTGCAATGTTATACAAGAGTATTTTATTTTTTTGTTCTTTAGCAGGGTGCATGGAACTTTGGAAAAATCTGTTTGTTTAGTTTTATTCAACAAAACTTTGGCTGCGGCAATCCAAGTGTATAATATTTTTGTGATTATTTGTTCCTCATATCCCGACTAAAACGTTTAGAAAGGCAGTACACACAATGCAACAAGTTCTCATAGGTTCCATTAAATTATACAAAGGATTGTTTACATTGACTGTTGAATTGTTGGTCAGAAAGAATTTTGATACTTCCATAAAATTAGTAGTAAATCACTAACTTTCTGTAAACATATTTCACTCAATAAATTTCTTTATAATGTTATTTTTTAGCTTTAGTTTGATCAAATGTGAATAAATAAAGTTATATCGAGAAACGCGCTCTGTTTAAAACGTCAATATGTGTGAAATGTAACATTTCTATACATAACTTTATGACACGTTGATATTGCTTTTACAAAGGCCGCGCGAACAAAACCGCCCCCGCAGAAATTAATAACTAGCGTGTTCCTGTGACAGCGTGCACGGTCTGCGCTGCATTGAAGCCTCCCGCACAAACGCTCGCCTTCGTCATCCGCCCACTCGCTCAATTCCGACGCCCTCTCGGCGCCGACTGCGGGAGCGGCGCTTTAACACGCCCACGCCGCGCGCTCTGGAGCACGCCCTTCATTGCCCACAGCCTCTCCGCCCCCGCCCCGCCCCGCCCCTTTCCTCTTCAGCGCCCCGGTCCCCGCCCCCGCCCCGCCCCGCCCTCCCCTCGCTGCGCCGCGGGCAAGCCCACGCGAGGGCACTGGCCCCCGTCGCACAGCCGACACGGCAGCAGCGACTGCGTGTCTCAAACCCTGCCTGTGTGGGAGGAAGGGGTACAAGGATTTCGAATGATTTATTATTTCGTGTTTCCGAGCGCATCAACTGCTTAAAGTCCCATAAGTGTAGTGCGTGTTTTTTCCCTGGGGGAGGTGACGGTGAGCTTCCCCCGCTGTATGGTGAGATCTGGCGTCGATCTAGATATTGGCTTGAAGGGATTCTCCCCACCCAGATATCTCCCATCAGGCTGGCACCGCCTCCACCGGCACAAGTTTTAAGATCCCGACTGGTCTCCCAACGTGGGTGATAATGTAGCGCATGGAAGTGTAAGTGTGAAAATAAGGGGGGCGAGAATAGAACAAGGAAGAGAAAAAGAAGGGGAGTTCGCGCGTGGTCCGTGGCTCGTGTGTTCGAGTTCTGTTCCGGCATTCGCCTAGTTTGGATCGAAGCTGGCTGCTAGAATTCTCCTTCAGATAACAGCTGAATTCGACCGAGCTGTTAGAATTTCGAATCGCACAGCTTCTGCCACAGGCAAAATTGTTACGAATTTTGGTGTAAAATGCAAGAGAAAGCTTTAGAGATGTAAGATTGATGTAATTGTTGTACTTATCAAATGTAAACAAGTGAAATCAAAGAATTTCTCATTTGCCGTCCATCGGACTGAAAATGTTGCAGTAATAAATTTGAGATCTAAAAGAAGTTCTGAAACTTTTGATTTTTTAAAAGAATTACTCTACGTATTCGTGAACATCAACCAATGTGTTTTAAGAATATCGCGCTCTTACATCTACTAAGAGTCGAATTACCTGCATGATTTTATCAGTATGGTTTTACTCATTTCGTTACATTGCATGGTGTGCACAAGCAAGTATTCTTTATAATAAAATTGTGTAAGATTGATTCTAATCGCTTTACAGCTCGGTAGTTTCAAAGCACTCGTGTTTTTACCTTTCGCAAACTTTTCATTTCGTTTTTATATTTTACAAATAATTGTACATAAATAAGAAATAAGAACATTACAAAAACATGTGAAACATTATTACGAGACGTTTTTAACTCGCATGAAATTGGGAGTCACAGATAATTCACAGCACAGCTAGATATGATCTACTTTATTGTCGTCGACACTGGTTACTATTTCGTGCCTCATCGTATCCGCAGGCAGAGATATTTTTAATGGAAGAGTATAATTAAATGTACCATGTTTGATTATGTTAAAAGCTAAAAACTAGAAAAATATTTGTAAAATTGTACCATGTTATCTGAAACTTCACGTTACGTCATGATTACTATCTGTCGTGTCGCTAGGAATGTTTTATATATTCAAATATCACAGAATAAATAAAATACATTAGCTCCTATGCATCACAGTGTATAAATGAAATAAAATTACGTGCACATCAGTACATGATTTTTCAACGCACCTTAAAACAAATGAAAACTTTTTTGCACACGGTGCTTTCGAACATTCGACTTTTTTTCAAACTAATTTCCCAGCACTAATAATTATCCTTTCGTTTCGGAACATTCTTGCGAGCAACTTTTGTATTACCTTATCCATGGTCTGGTAAATAATATATTTTTAGACGGAAACCAATAACGTTTTTAAAAGAAATATATTTTCCAAATATCTTTAACAAAAAAATTACTTTCAAAACCCTTTTCTCTGTAATAATGTTTTGGTTAAATTGAGAAAAAAATTGAGGGATTTTTCACAAGAACCAAACTAGTCCAAATTCGAGATTTTTCGTGAGAAATCAAAAACTTCGTGGCGTAGACATGCACGGTAATGAATTTACGATTTTTTCGTGCCTTATGTCTTTCAATGTGCTTGGCACTTGCCGAAAGAATATGTTCCAGCAGAAAGCGCAGGTTGTAGAGAATTACTTGGTGAAATATATCAAAATATGGAATTTTGAAATTGTTTGGTTCTTGTAAAAAAAATGAATTATATTCGTAAGCATGTTTGGCCGCGTGTCGCCTCTATTATTGGTATGCACAGACTCTTTGAGACGGATCTTTCATCTAACCGAGGGTTAAAACGTGCTCATTCGAGAGTCTGCGAACACTTGCGTTGAGTTGGCGTGGGGCGGCGTTGCCTCCGTCGGGTCTTCCCTTCGCCCTTCCCGCCCTGCGCTTGTGACGACGGTCTCATCTTCCATCCCAAATTACCGTCGCGCCGCCTGCGGCCCGCCTTCGCCCTGCCTGCGCCGGCCGCCCACGCCTCGCCTAAATCGTTGCATCTCGCCCACCCCGCTTCCGCTCCGGCACGACTTCCTCCGCCGTTTCGCCCTCTCGCGAAAGTCGTCGTTTCGGCATTCCATGCGACTCGTGTTTCCGTCGTCTAATGCATCGCCTTCTTATGCCTTCATCTCCGCTCCGACCCTGAGGTTGATTTCATGGGTGTGTGACGTGCGGGCGCAGGCACTCGCGCTTACAAGACCATCGAGCGTATAAGAACCACTCTATGGCTCTTAGCGGGGCAGGTTAGCCTTTTCCCAAAAGTGTAATGTGTTCGTTATTCAAGTTGAATGGATCGTTCAAAAATCGTATAATCAATAGCTTTTGTGTCTAATATAGAATCGTATTATTCCAAAATATTCAGATTTATGTCCTTATTTTATTATAAATGACATCTTCCCCCTATAAATTAAACCTGTATTGAACATTCATTACAGGTTATAGTATCAAATATTAATGATTTACCAAAGCAAAATCCTAGACCGCATGTTATAACTTTTAAATATATTATGACCTAGCGGAAGTAACCCGATGTTGTTTATTACAATCATTTATTAGACAGAAGAAGGAATGAAGTATCTGTAGTGTTAAATGGAATTCATTGTATCGTCATTGTGACGGCGCCCCGCCCCTTCACATGCCCTCCCTCGCCTCACCTCCCTCGCCCCCGCTCCGCACGCCGCCGAGCCAACCATTCCACGCTTTCCTTGTTCCGCCCCGCCTGTTTTCCCCCATGTCATTATCCGCCAGAACCAATCTTATATTTGATCTTCAGTTACTGTAAGTATAATATTATGTTTTTGGAATTAATTACAATACGTTTAGTAGGACGTTGAAAGGTCTTTCAGAAAATGCTTATCCAGTTTGGCAGATTTCCTCACCGTTTTCGATATTCGCGAAAGAAACTTAAAAAAGTACCCCTTGAATTTTCCTTAAAGGGGAAGAAAAAGGGTTGGAGGTAGTTTTACAAAATTTCATTCATATGACAACTGTTTCCTAGTTTTTAAGGTTAAAAGTACTAGAAAGGTTCTTTAAGATAGGAATTAAATTGTAAATTCGTATGGTATTTGCAAACAACATTCTTCTTTAAAATGAAACATAATGTTCTGAAACAAAAATAGCTTGGATTACGTTCAACAAAATACTCGACTTTTCAGCGAAAATCCGCGTTAAAATCAGATGAGCCGTTCTAGATGTTAGCCCGGGCAGAAACTGAAAAAACAAAAAACAATTCAATTATTTTATATGGCGTAAATTTAAGCTTACAAGAAAGTTATTTGGTGACCACAGGTAGACACTTCAATTAACACATATTTCTTTATTAATTCATTGAAAATTAGCTGACCTCACGGACCCCGCGTTTCCAGGAAACGTATCACCAACGTTTTCACTTATCACAGAGGAATTTTATCTGTAGTGTACTTCCACTCTACTCTTCCCTGCAGTGCCTTGGACTGCCCTGTCCCGACCGATTCCAATCTGCTATGTCCCATCCGCCCAGCTCCACCCTACCCCACCCACATTACCCTGCCTCTATCCTGCCTGCCATGTTTGCTGGAAAATGAAAGAGTGCACCCTGTAATTTTGATAAAGGGATAAAAAATAGAGTTGGAGTAGGTTTTAGGGAATATCGGGTGGACAGTAAACCTCAATTGTTTTGAAGATCACATGTACAACATTTCATTAAAATGTGTTAAATATCATGTTAAAATGTCAACCTTCTTTCGGAATAAAATTATAGGCATATATTTATGTATTTATTGAATTTTATGTAACTGTACATTCTTATCTAAAAAACAGAAAAGTGTGGTCTGAAAAAGTAGTTTTAATTATGCCCGTTAAAATTTTATGCTTTCTCATGAAAATCCCATCGAAATCGATTCAGCCGTTTCCGAATTTGTCGAGGGATGACAAACAAACAGACAGACACAGAATCAAAAATTGTAAAAAAGAGTTGAATGAGTTCTATATCACGTAAATAACCATATGTGATTATAAAAGGATATTTATTTTGAAATCATAGACTTCCACTCCAATTTTTATCTATATATTACGTTCATAATAAATAATATAAGTTCGAAGGAAGCAAAATTCATTTTAATGACATTTCCTTGCATCAGCATATTCACAAAACATTAGTTATTGCACCTGCACATTACATACATAAGAAACACTCATTAGTCATTACACAATGACCATAATTATAATGATTTTGAATTCACATTTCTGCTATTGCATCATTTGCGTTTAAACTTTAGCAATTAACCACTATCACGATCTATTCCTGTAATTGGTACAATTACCTGGTCTGCACAATTTTGCGTGGACCATATTTTGATAATGGAATTTCACATTGAAACGAATAATATACGATGAAATAAAAATAAAATGGGATTTACTCTAATAGCACCAATAACTAATAGCTCCAATCGGAGACTTTTGTGAATATTCATACGCTGTGATTGGTACGATGGTTTCCGTGAATAAGCCATGATCTTTACAAAAATCTCATTCACGCATTCATTTTATTCGAACAAAATGACACGTGTATTTTTACTTTCGATTATCTTTCAGTGTTCATAGCAATATGGTTGAGGCTTTTGGTAAAAAACATCCACTAGGGTTGAAGCACTCGGTTGAAGCACTCGGTTGAAGCACTTTAGCCTCTCGCTGGTCCGACTTCGTAAATTCTCATCCGCCCCCTGTCCACTGTGCCCGGTCCACTGCCCCCCCCCCTCTCTCTCTCTCTCTCTCTCTCTCTTTCTCTCTCTCTCTCTCTCTCTCTCTCTGAGTGTGTGAGCGTCCTATCTGTTCTGGCGGAACCTTAAGTTGTTTCCCCCTTCCAACATTGTTCTGTCGCGACGCACTGAGGCTTTATCTCCTAAAATTGGTCTCATGTGGTTAAACCAAAAAACTCCTCCGTCTACTAAGCCTCCTTAACTTATCGGCAAATATCTCCTCTTTCGACTAACTCCTTTAACGTCTTCAATCATCGATGTAAAATTGTTAGTTCTTTTCCTTGTTATCATTAGTAATTTAAAAATGTAAAATTATACTAATTTCAAGAGGATTCTTCGTGTCTATCCTGATTATTTAGTTTTTACTTTTTCATATACTACTTATGTAGTATAATAGAGAGAGTATTGTAATGATGCAGCGGCGTATTGTGGTAATGCAGACCATTTATCGTCAAAGAAACTCGTTTTGTGAATCCTTGATATCGAAAAGATGGAAAGTTCTTGTACCTGTAAGTAGTAAATAACAACTTCTATCAAGATGTGCAGTCAGAATCCGCGTTTTGTGATTGAAACCGAAAAATCACTTTATAGCGAGACGTCCGTCCGTCAGTTCGTCCGCCTGCTAACAACCTTAGGCAGAAAACCGCGGCTAAACCTTAAGCAGAAAACTATTGGTGCTCGGTAGAACAAACAAAATTTTGGAGAGAAAAAAATTGTCAAAATATCCACAGAAAAAATATAATTTGTCTTATTGAAGCGAATCTAATTAAGCTGTAGATGTTAACAAATTACAATGAATAATTAAATTTTTAGTAAATCGGGCACTTTCCGGTAGCATGTCAAAGTTATCAAAGTAGTAATTACTAATTCATGAATTGGGCATACATTTTCAAATTAAGATAGAGAATTAATATATACCATTATACTTCTTTTTGAAAAGTCAGTTGTATTGATACTATTAATTTAAGTTCGGTAGAATGTATTAAAAATATCTAGAATAAATATCAAAAACATTGGAAACACATTCAATTGAATTCCTTAAAGCCAGATAAGTATTTGTACCTGCTTTTTTTGTACATAAAAATATTTATAATAAGGACCAAATAAAATACACAAATAAAATATAAGGTTCAATTACATTTGAACTCTGAACAATGTCTTCGACTACATAGACTTCTGAAAGTTATGGCAAATAGCTCAGTATATTTCGGTCCGATGTGGTTTAAGTTCCTCTTGAGAAATGAAAAGAATGGGCAATTAGATATGAGAAATACACGCGTTTCTGAATAGATATTTATTTGAATATGGCACAATTATAATTTTCGTTTCACATGTAAAGCTATTGCAACTTCCCGGCCATTCCGAAACTATCAAGCAATCATGCAATTTGCCGTCCAATTAAATGTCTTATTGATGAATCAGAATTCATTATAGACCACTATTCTAAACAACCACCACCTCGCAGCAAGCAGTCCTTCCCTTCCATCGACCCACTTGGCCGCCGCCCCCTCCCCCACTGACCTACGCATCGTGTCCGCCCCCCCCCCGGGAGGAAATGTGGAGACAACCGCAACCTCCAATCTGCGTCCCGCAGTCGCCGACGAGGCGGCGCCGATCCGCTTAGCAACCGCCCGCGCACCCTCTGCCCGTCCCCTCCACTTCCCCTTCCGGCGCATCCTTTCCCCTCCGCGGCGCGCCCCGCCCACCGCCGCGCCGCGCCCTCTCCGCCAGCACCCCTGCGGCACTATAATTCAAGGCGCCCCCGCCCACATGGCCTTGGGCAGGCGCCGCCCCGCCGCCACTTCCGCTCCTCCCCCGCCCGCGTACGCGGTCGCTCTTTCGCCCCGCCTCACTCGCGCCCTCGTCCTCGCCCCCCTCCACTCAACCACTCCCGCTCTTTCCCCCCCGCCTCTACCTGCGTCCTCGTTCTCAGTCCCCCAACCACTCCCTCTCTTTTCCCCCGCCTCACTCGCGTCCTCGCACTCGCTCCCCCCCAACCACTCCCCCTCTTTTTGCCCCCGCCGCACTCGCGCCCTCGTCCTCGCCCCTCCCTCAACCACTCCCGCTGTTTTCCCCCCGCCTCATTTCGCGCCCTCGTCTCCGCCCCCACCAACCACTCCCGCTTCTTGCTTCCCCGCCTCATTCGCGTCCTCGTCCTCGCCCACCTCCAATCACTCCCACTCTTTTCCCCCCGCCGCACTCGCGTCCTCGCCCTCGCCCACCCCCAACCACTCCCTCTCTTTTCCCCCCGCCTCACTCGTTTACTCGTCCTCGCCCACCCTGCAACCACTCCCGTTCTTTTCCCCCCGCCTCGCTCGCGTTCTCGCCCTCACGCCCCACTCCCGTCCCAACCTTAACAGCACCCACTCTTTCGACCCCACCTCACTCGCGTGCTCGCCCTTGGACCCGCCTCCACCCTGAACCGCTCTTTTTGTCCCACTTCGCTCGCGTCCTCAGTCTCACGGCTCCCGCTCTTTCCGCCCCGCGGGGAAAGGTACTCCCTTCGCGTCGCCCCGCCCCACCTCCTCTCATCCCGTTCTCGACACGCCTCACCGCCCTCCACCGCACCCACGCCTTCCCTCTCGGGATTTCCTCTTTAGACCTACGACGCGCCTTCGCGCCTGAACCCTTGCCTCCTGCTTCCACCGCCTCTCTTACTCCCTTGCGACCCGGCCTCAATCTGCGCCTACGCATCTCAATCTAGCTTGTCCCCTGCAGCTTCTGCCTCTGCCCTCTCCCTACTTCGCGCGACTCTCTCTCTCTCCCTCTCTCTCTCTCTCTCTCTCGATATATCTATCTTTCTCTCTTCTCTCTCTCTCGATATATCTATCTTTCTCTCTCTCTCTCTCTCTCTCTCTCTCTCTCTCTCTCTCTCTCTCTCTCTCTCTATCACACAAATTCAGACACAGTCACACACACACACACACACACACACACACACACACACGCGCGCGCACCTGCGATCACGCATGTTCTCTCTTACTCTCGCATACTCTTTGCATTATCATTCCAACCATTCCTCTCCTTTGCATCCATCTCTCTCCGCATCTTTTAATTGCGTCTGATATCTGTTTACAAACTTCTCATCTCCATCAACACATTCATTATGCCCACTTAATTGGCTCATCAGAGTCTCCACTCACTCATTCACTCGCTCCGCGCTCTCGCGATCCACCTCTATAGATCTCCGTGCTTTGATTTTTAATTAACTTCTTCCTTCCTCGTACCCTATAAATGCTCTTGTCTTGAAGCTCCCGTTCGCACGTGCTTTTTACCAATTATTTTCAGCGGGGTTCAGTAACATCTTTTCCTCTCATTTTGCTTAAACTTTCAGATCATTATTGATACCGTGCTTTCATCACAAATCCATGTTCCACCCCTCATCATCCGATTATTCTACTCCTATCCCAATCGTAATGTCCTCTCCGTTAATGTAGAACTTGAACTGCGCTCCCTTCCTGCACAGTGCTGCACTGTTCTCTCCACCTCCTTACTCTTTGCTCCCGTGGCATTTCGCTCTCCGCCCGGAGAGTCCAAGCAGCCCCACGCTTCTCCTTGACCCTTCCCACGCAGCCCGAGCCCCCGCGTCTTCTCCCCCACCCGCCTCGCCGCCGAGCTCCTTCTGCCGCCACCCGTGTTACTTCCCATACTTGAGACACTTGCATTTTTATGCGGGGTTATACTCCGATTTAAACATAGCTGCACTTCAAAGTCGCGAGCTGGAAGGAGAGGGGAACTGTCATCGAATCGGAAGCTTCGTTAGGACTTCACTTTTTGGTATTGGAGCTCCCGATTAGATAGCAATATCCCCCTCTCCTCCAAGCTCGTGACCGTGAAGTGTAGCTATGTTTAAACCGGAGTATAGAAGAGTCTATGTCAATACTAGTAAAGTCATATATAATTAACGGTACCGACACCGAAAGTGCAGTTAAGGAAAAATCACGTAATAAGGAGAATGTTACAATCTTGGTTAAACGGTTATCTCCTTCCTTTTCCATCCTTCTTACGGATTTTCTGTAGCACTGTTGTAGATAAAATATCTATACTTCCTGATTCATGTGAAATAAAATACAAAGTTTATGACAAAGCATGTGAATTATAACAATATATGTATTAAAAACTTGATGAAAACCCTTATACTTTCGTTTGCGATACTTGCTATTCGTATATACCAGGGGTGTCCAATTTTCAAGACCTCAAGGGCCATAACTAAAAGCTTTAATATTGTTGCGGTCCATATTTTCAATACTCGGACGATCCGCACCTGACTTCCCGCAATTGTTGATCTCGGCAGTTTTCTCGGCTACTCTGAAACGGAGAAGGTGGGGGGGACGGAATAATTCGTAATGCCAAGCCATACAATACATAACGCAGTGAAAAACTTTGGGATGTTTTGAATGTCTGAATTTACTATAAAAAATCTTAAATCTAAACATAACCTATTTTGAAATTAAAGTGGCGTTGACCCCGACAGGACGCATGCGCTAGGCGCACAATGTTCTCGCCTGACATGGATGGAAGGGTCTTACACTTTTGACTAATAATCTTTCGCGGGCCTCAATAAATTCCACCGCGGGTCGCCAGTTGGACACCCTTAGTATACATCAACATAGTGATATGTGTCGTTTTTGATATGCCAAATGCCGTTTTGGATCAGGCATTGTTCCATCCCTAATTGCGCCATCCTCGGTTGACTGATTGGTTATTTTGTGTTATCGGGCCCATCAACTACTAAAGTGATTAGTCCCATAAGATTAACTCATGTTATATCCCGGGAGATGACAGTGTTCCTTTTCTGAAACGTGAGGTTCGACGCCGACATGTATTTCGACTTTCGGGCTTTCCCCCTCACATGTATCCCCAGCGGAGTACCGCCTCGACAGGGACAAGTTCCTGTCTGGCCTCCCCGCATATATGGTAGTGTAATGCATGTAAGCGTGTGTGTGTGTGTGTGTGTGTGTGTGTGTGTGTGTGTGTGAGAGAGAGAGAGAGAGAGAGAGAGAGAGAGAGAGAGAGAGGGAGGAAGTAATGGGAGAGGATAGGACATGAAAAAGGAAGATCAGATCGCGCGCAATCCATGGCCCGTTTATTAAGGTAATGCTCCTACTTTCGCGTGATATCGGTCGAAGAAACCACATAAAATAAGGGATGCGAACAGCCGTTCGATAGAATTCTTCTCCAGATGGCGCGTATGCAGCCATAGTGAACTAAGCGTGATTCTAGAAAAATTAGTTTACCGCGCCAGAAGGGTAATCATTCACCAACGTATCGAATATCCAGCAAGACATTTCGTTGTGGCTGATACGCTTAACGATTATTAAATTGTAATAATCCACAGTTTATTGTTCTTTCCTGAAAGAAATGGGACTTGGTTCACTCTAGTTGGACACGCGCCAGATAGGTTGAAGTCGACGTAGTATCTGCAGCTAGAGTCTAAAATCGGTCGCAGTCTGGACTGGGATTCTAGGGCCTCCCGACAAGCGACGGTGCTGAGACAAGGGGCGTGCTGTCACTGAGCCTCGGCAGCCGGAGCGGCGCCCCCGGCCTCGCGCCGTCTGCCCCCAGCGCCTCGCCGCGCGCCGTCGGCGCCACGCGAAAGGTCGAGCGGTGATGGTGGCGACGGCGACGGCGGCGGTCCGGCGCCGTGCAGGGCTGCGCCCGTCAGCGCACCCGCCCGCTCGCACGACCTCTGATCCGAGCATCGATCTGTTTCATTTTCGCGTTGCCATGGCGACCGGCCGCCGGCTCCAGCGCGACCGCGTTGCTAGGGAGCCGGCGGCGGCGGCGGCCACGCGGAGGCGGCGGCGGAGGCGGCGGCGGAGAGCGCGGGGGCGGCGCCTGCCGCGGGGACGAGAGCGTGTGGGAGTGACAGCGGGAAGGGGCATTCGGAGACACTTCAATGAGGGCAGTGGATGAATTGTCGGTGCAAATCAGTGCTGTACTACCGCTCTACGGTACAGCGTGATGTGTCAAGAAGAATACCGTGTGCTTCAAAATCATGGACCACGAGTATTCACTACAGAAAACATTGAATCAGATGAATGAGAAGAATGAAATATCACAAGCGTGAGTTTTCTACTAACACAAGTAATAATAAATAGTTTGTAAATAAAGATGGTTTTATTTAAGAAATACGTCTGCAAGCTTTAAAGGATCTGACTAATTTTGAATCGAATGCTCCCACATAGTAATGAGTTTTACTATGAACTTCACGTTAGTAAGCAAGATGCAAATTCTGTCGTAAGCGCTCTTCATAATATTCTAGCGTCACCTTTGATATTTAACAAACGCGGGAATCGCTTGTCATATGTGAAGCACGAAGTAAACCAGATTGAGAACCCATGCAATACATGAATACATGAAAAGGTCGATGGTAGAGACGATGGAAAACAACGTCCGTGTGATAATATCATGAAGACATTTAACACAGATAATTATTATCTCCTGATCGCTACTATCTCCTAGTTACTTGTATATCCATGGTTGAAAGGACAGTAAAGGTTGTTTTTTTTTCATTCCGAAAGAAAGGGATACTATCTTTTCGTCTACTGTATGCAGAGCATTCTGAAGATTACTAAACTTGATATACAAATCATGATAAGAGACAAGTCAGTTATTTTTCTATCTTTGCAATGAATCTTCGTGATGTCCGCAAATTCATGATGAAGGAAAACTCCTTACATCACGCTCAAATTCACAAGATACAGAAACAATACGTTGAGAAAGGAATAAAATTTCAAAAATGACTTAATCGAGACTGTACTTATGCGATTAAAACCTCTACATCGAATTATTTTCGTATTTTACAGTGGGGATGTGTGAATTGTCGATTTGCCATTGAGTGAGGTGATTTCCTGCTAACTGTAATCTGCCAGCCTGTCTTCAGATTTTAATTTTGCTATTGTCCAATATGTCTTCCGCTACAAAATGATACTACTATTTATTTCAGTACTTTACAATGCCCTGACAAGAAATGCTTTACAAATGTATATGAATCCAGTCATGTAAGTTAACGTTAAAAGCCACAAAACAAGAAAAATCCGCCAAAATTTTCAAATAATTTTATGTTATTAATTTAAAATATTTTATATAATGTTAGAAGCTAATAAGAATTCAATATTTTAAAAATAGATTGAATGTGTCTCGCAAATATAATTTGTCTCAACTAGTACATCGCGTTCATAACAATCTGAATTTTTTAATATTTGTTCTAAAAGTGAAAATAGAATCTTACCGGGACCCAATTTCGAACGTTCCTGGCAACCTGTGCCACAGAGGAGTACCCTTCAAAGAATGCAACACAAGGTTAAAGTATGTCTTATTTTGTAGATAGCTGCATTATAAAACTAATAATTCGTGGCGCGTGAGACATGAAAACGTTGTTGTAAGTGTAGAACGCTACGTTTCTGAATTATTCACGATGAAACATCGCGGCTCCGGTAACTGGAGACTTGCGGGTTGCATATGCGCTTCCTATTTTTCTTTTATCATAACCTCCAAAAGTCTATATTTTTCAGCTAAAATCTGTTTGATGTACCTCTAGAGGAGGGTGGGGGATTCCGTACCATTAGTGGCAAATTTACTGGTTTTTTGTCTATGAATCACACAACATCATCTTTTCTTGAAGCATTTTATAGAAAAAGTTTTATTTTAAAATTTGATCTTGAAGAAATATCTTTACGACACATAGTATTGACAAATTGTACAATTATGTTTCAGGACATACGACTGATATACAAGCAGTTTTAAGAGACAATGATGTTTTCTTTCGACTTCTATAATTTTATAATATACTGCTCTCATCTCTCTGTTATCTCCTCTCCTCTCTCCTTCAATATACCAAGTCTGATCGTCTCTCCTTCAATCTATCAAGTTTCGTCTAGGAGCCAATTGACAACATCATTATCTCGTAACGATGGTTGGCCTTTAGTGTACACTCTGGCACATACTTGTACCATTTAGAGGTACGATTGCAGTTGTTTATCAAATTTTTTATTTGAATAGTAAATATTTTGATTTAACAATATAATTATCGTACTATACAGACTATTGACAAGTGCTGACATGTATTAGAGAAATAAATTTAATTTTCGAGCAAAATTCACGCTGTTATAGAAACTGACTTGTTTCGTCAGAACATGTATGGACAAGCTGAAAGAGAAAAATATGAATGCCAATATATATGCTAACAATTTAATTGGCATCCGTTGTAATGTGTGGATCAGTTTTATAATGAGTATAGCGCGTGTAATATTCATAATATAAATAATTAATTAATCTATAAATTAGCATTCAAAGGTCACTGAGATTTTGTTAATTTTATCAGTAACATATCAACTGTTCTGGACCGAAACGTTGTTGAGATTCCGGAAATTCTATCTCCCCGCTTCTTTGGTAACAAAAGCATACACATGTAATCAGCCAGCGTGTACTGTTGGGCTCATCAGAGTGCCTTTCTGAAGACCAGTAAATGTGGAAAATGACCGCCTCATAAACCGAAGAGACACCCGTCAAGCACGTTCCATGGGAGTTTCGCTTTAGCTTTAAACGCGCCTGTGAAGTGCGCGCCGAGGTGTCAAAACCCGGAGCAGCCAGCGACGACTCCATGCCCGTGAGCCGGATGAATGGAGCCGAGCCGCTGCGTCGCGTCGCGTCGCGGCGAAGCGAGCGAGGGCGGCGGGCGGGTGGGCGGGTGGGCGGGGCCGGAGGCGGGGGTGACAAGGCGCTCGCCCACTCGCGCCGCTGGGCGTTGCTGGGGCGAAGTCCACGAGAGCCGCCGCCCGCGGCGCCCCGTGCCATTCTAAATTTATCTCGGCTGCCCAGCGTTGCCTCCGCCCTAGAGCCTTTGCCTGGACAATGTTATGCCAGCTGGATTTTAACATGTTTTATGGCTCGCCTATGCTTTGTAATGAAGTGAAATAATATGATTAACAGCCGGCTGTCGGATCCAAGATGATATAGAATACATTTCCAGAAAAGCTTCTTTACAGTCTAGTTTTCCATAATTAAACAAAAGAGGACTATTTTTAATTGTGAACATTTTCATCTTTCTTGTGATGTTATTTATAAAAACAGCTATCGTTTATATTTTGTATCGTTTATGAAAATGACAGTTTCATTTCATTTCTGCGTTGAATAGTTTATACCTTTCTGCTGATATGTCAACTTTCCTTATGAAACAGTATTCCATTTATCTGACCAACATCTCATTACCTTCATAGATATATTGAATAAATATTGGCAGTATTCCAACGCGTTCATTGATACTATCTCATTAGCTTTCGGCATGTGAACATTTTCTATTCACTTTTAAAAAATATGAAAAATTATTTTCTTGCTGGTTGTTCACCTGTACCATAAAAATTGCTTAAAATGTTGATATTAAAAGATACAAAAATATTAAGTTAACATATTTTTTTACTTTTCCATTACTTTTTCATTTTTCCATGTTAGAAAAGTTTTATAGTAAATTCAAAATATCTTCAATGTTATCAGAAAAACAATATTTGTTGATTTATGACATTATGTCATAACAGTCCTAATATTTGGATTTTTCATAGCATTTCTGTTTTTGTAAGAGTAAATCGTTATTTTTGCAAGTTTTTTCGAGTCGCCTCATTATATTTAATGTGTAGAAAAGAAAATAGTGATAAGAATGATACTGGTACGTATAAGTGAATATTTATTCTTCCTATATATTTAATTTTCGCTTTATTACTTGACAAAAATCCTTATAACGGTTTGTTAATTACTATAATGAACTTGAAAATAGCAACAATATTTATGTGGTAGTTTTTATTGAGTTCTGAATGTTGAATAGTAAAGATTTTGAAAAAAAGCTTTGAAAGACACCTATTTCTTCAGGGTTAAGTTCCAATTTTATAGATTTAAAACGCTACAATCTATAACTAATCTTTTAATGTCATAAAATGCCGAATTTTGACATTTACTCACAGAACAGGTGCTTCAAAAAAGTCATTTAGAAAATGTTCAGGAGAAATGAAATAAAACAGCACTTTTTCTGACTCTCTCTTTGACGAACAGTTACTAAAGTTCGTTGCAATTAACACATTTGCTGATTAACTTACAATTAATTTTTAAATATTCTAAAGAATAATGTTCCATAAGGGCGACTGATATTCTCAATAATCATCGTCAAAACAGTCTGCATGATATAGTTTTCATATAGTCTCGTTCTATTTCATCAAGTATGATTAATAAGTAACAACTCTTTCAATACAATGCAGTCGAATGATTTGAGCATCTCAGAGGTCGTGTCTTGCGCGTTTACGGGACAGCAAGCAGCAGACACTAACGTAAACAGATCGATCAAGCACTGGCGTCCAGCACTCACGTCAACGCTTCGACGCACGTCATCTCCGGTCTAAGCTCATTAGCTCTGTGCCGGAGGGCAAATTCCACCCACTCCTTGTAAATTTTGAAGCGGGCAATGCTGGCTACTCCCAGATTTCGTCGAAGTTCTTTCATTTTCCCTCCCTCTGATTCCATTCACAACTCCATCATAACAGTCGCCACGTCATCTTTCACTAGAGTCATTATATTCATCTTATTCATCATTATTGTCATCGTCTACGTGCATGCCTTACAGGGAGATGTGACAACGGGTCACGATCTGGGTAAATATGAATCCGGACCTTGTGTTAGCTTCACGCAATTCAAGCCATACGAGTAACAAAAAAAATCGTTGGCGCACGTGTGACACACACTCACACTCGTCCATCGCAAATACACGTAAATCCTTGGGCTCCTTGCGAGAAGCAAGGCCGGCGCGGCGCGTCGCCGGCGCCAGCGAAGGCGGACCGCCACGTCGATCGCGCAGCCGGCTCGGCGCGGGCCGCCCCGCTCGCATGTCCCGGCGCGCCCGCCGCAGCCTCCGCGTGCCGAGGGCTTACCTGCCAGGAGGCCCTTGCTGCCCGGCGCTACATTCTTCTCCTTGGCGGCGGAGTGGGCGCCGACCAAGGCGAGCACGGCGGCGGCGGCGGCGGCGGCGAACGCGAGCACGCCCCCGCGGAGCAGCGGCAGCGCGCGGACCGACATGAGGCACCGGGGGCCGCTGGCTGGCATCTGGCCGGGGGCGCCGCCGCCGCGCGCCCGCCGCCCGCGCACGCGCGAACCCGCCCGCCACCCCCGCCCACGCCTCCGCACCCGCCCCGCCCCGCCCACACCGCCGCTCGGATTCGCGCGCTGCGTGGGGCGCAGAAAAGGTATGACTGTTGCAATAATAATAATAATAATAATAATAACCACAATAATAATTATTATTATTATAATAACAATAATAATTTATTTGGCGTTATTAGGTCGGTAGTCCGACTTCGCCGGCCATAGCTACAGAAACTGGGACGATTTTAATGGAAAGCTACAACTATTTTTGCCTCGACCAGGAATCGAACCCGGGAAGCTAATACGCTGCCCATTAATCATACATTGGCAATTATTATTATTATTATTATTATTATTATTATTATTATTATTATTATTATTATTATTATTATTACTATTATTATTATTATTATTATTATTATTATTGTAGTTATTCTTGTTGTTGTTATTATTAATAATAATTTATATCACTTTGCAATCGAATGACTTGATGTTTTTACCGAATATTGTTCCTGAAGATGCAAACAAACAGTTCGCGAAACTTAGAAAATGTAATGTAAAGCATTTTACTATCGTCTCCTATATTATTTCAATAATATACCTTTTGAAGCTCTCTCACGCCAGCAATATTTAGAAATGAGGTCTCTAAAGAAAGAAAATTCCACGGAGACGTGAAGAATTGCACTTTGACTTTAAAAATATGAAGGATTTGTTTTTAAAACAGGCATCTAAATATTAATGTCAAATGCAACCCGCAACACTCGGCAACATTTTTCTTTCGAATCTATATTGTTAAATAACTTCTTATCGAATTGTTCTAGAACCCTAAAAACTAAAGTTTTGAGGCCACAAATCTCAAAGAAAAGGTCATCAACCGTAATCTACAGGATGCGATCTTGAACAATCTATTACATTTTTGCTGGTCCGGCGCTTCTCGATATTATCCCACGTGCAGAATCTGCAACTAAATGTGAAATTAAACTACTTACTTGATCTTCTAAGCGACTGAATTATACGAGTGTACCTCTCTGCTCGCTAATAAAGTTAAATAAGAATAGTTTGTATTGACAAGTGTATTTTGTATTGTATTGTTATTAATTACAAGAAAACATAGAACAAATGGCGAAGGATAAGAGAATCTTGAAGAAAAAGACATAGTACTGATTTAATATGGAAATGAAAAATAGGGAAGAGTGTGGGTACATGCGAAAGTTATTGTGTGGGTACGCTCTCTCTCTCTCTCTCTCTCTCTCTCTCTCTCTCTCTCTCTCTCTCTTTCTCTCTCTGTTTTAATTGATGTGTTTCCGTTTCAATAGGTATTCCTATTATTTTCTACATTTGAAGATTCTAGGAATTTTGTTTTCTTCTTGGGACTTTTGCCAGCTTCAGGGGATTGCGATTTCGACTGTCCCTGCCAGGTACCCACTATGTCTTTTGTGGGGACACACATTAACCTTCACACTAGACACTGACCCACTTGCGGGCACCTCGGTCTGTGTTCAGCATATTCACAAGGCCTTCTGCGACAACACACACACATGGATGACAAGGGCCATTTAATAATAATAGTAATAATAATAATAATAATAATAATAATAATAATAATAATAATAATAATAACAATAAAAACAGTCATCAAGATGACCCGCTAACGAGGGCAGGCATCGTTTGTGTAACAAGAAGCTTTGCGAAGAAAACTATGCAAGACACGTAGAATAACACGGACATTGAACTACTGAGCTACTTAACTACTTTAAATGTTAAAGAAATCGTGGAGAGACAAACCACTCCATGTACAATATTTAAAAGGAATGGACAAGGTGCAGATCAATAAAATCAATTATTTACGTGGCTTAAAATGGGCAGAATAGAGCCAGAACCGGAAGCAGTTGTAATAACTGCCCAAGATCAGACGTTGAGAACACGACATTGCGATAAAGCCGTTCTCAAAATTTCCCAAGATGATAAATGCCGCATCTGTCAGGAACATGTAGAAATCATTGATCATATTGTCTCAGCCTGTCCCATTCTAGCAAAGACCGAATGATAATGAATAGACCGAATTACCGAATGATAACCAAAAGACGATATGGTTTGCAGTTACCTCCATTGGTAGATCTGTACTACTCTCGAAGTTCCAAACACATGCTCTCTGGTACATGTGTGGTACCAAAATTATCTGTTGACTGTTTTCAATATTGTACGATCAACAAATTCAAACTGATCGCAAGATAGCAGCAAAGAAACCAGATATTGTTACCCGGTATTTGGAGAAAAAAGTGCCTACTTACTACTGGCTGTGCTTTGCGATCAAAACGTCGTAATCCAGGAGGCAGAGAAACATTACAAGAATTTGGAAATCAATATCAGCCGAATGTAAATACAAAGGGCGTGAAAGCACAGGTTGTCCCGATAGTTATCGGCGCTCTGGGACTTGTTCCGCAACATTTGTGTAAGAACTTGGGGAAACTCCCAGGTCATTGAAGAAACATTTTGCGCAAAGTGTTGTAGAGGCACCCAGTCCCTAAATCTGTCCCTTAGGAAGCAACGCGGATTAGACTTATTGTAATAATCAATCGACCCATAACATCTTTAGTCGTTAAGTAGAGGAATGAGAAGAAGAAGAAGAAGAAGGAAGAAGAATAGACGATTTAATGGCCGAGATTATTAAGGCAGTGGAGAAGGAGCGTTCTCAGTCCAGAGGATCGCGGATTCGAATTCCATCTCGGGCATAGTTGTGTTGTGTATGTCTCTGTATGTTTTTGAATGTCTATTTCATCATCCATGATCATAACTTCAACCCATCCCCGGCCCCAACAACCCTGGGGTGTAAAATGGAATCTGCATTAAGTTGCAAGATTCCTCTCCTATAGAAATAATGTGCACCAACCCCAATTATTTCAGTCTGAAACCCGGTAGGATGTACGTATCGCGTGGCCCAATGATGGCCGATTTGCAGATTAATAATAATAATAATAATAATAATAATAATAATAATAATTATTATTATTATTATTATTATTATTATTATTATTATTATTATTATTATTATTATTATTATTATTACTTGTACCAAATGTACGTGCCAAGGGAACCTTCCAAATACGTTATAGAACGTAGTAGGAAAAGTCTTATTTTGAACACTAAGAAACTTAACTCGTGTCCCGTACAGCTGCCCGAAAACTTGATTTTAAGGCCCGAGGACACATCGCTTACGAATTATGAATGATGGCAAACTTAACTGAACGCATTCGTCGCTTGTCGAGAACAAAGGCGAGGCTTTGTGCACTTCATGAATTGAACATTGGTCAACCAGAAAGGAAATCTAGCTTAGATTAGAAAAAAAAGTATTACGCCCGAAACGATCACACACACAAAATTCGCCCAAGGAAACAAAATTCATATCTTCGGAAATTTTCATTTTGTAACAAAGCAATTAGAGATTGGAAACGTTTACACACAGCAAGTTTTAAAGCCTTTCTTCTAAGTGTCCGAAGTTTTAGAAATAAGTTAGAACTATCAGAGAGTAATAGAGGTTAAATGAGTAACTAAGTGATGTGGAGTAATGTGAAGTGCTGGTCAGTGTAATACAAAGCAAAACAGTATAGTATAGTGTAGTGCAGTGAAGTGTAGTGAACGCGATCAATGCCTTTTTTAATCTAATTTAGCCAATATATATGTAGCATGTATTTATTTTTAATAACGCTAATATATTTTGACATACCAGATAGTCACCAATATGAAATTCAGCGAATTTCATTAGAAATAATACTTTATTAGCAAAAAGACGCTGGTTGCCATGGTACCGGAGTGCAACATATAAACAATGCCCATAGTTCAAAAGCGGACGATTAGTAGATCGCATAATTTTGTTTTAAACAAGAGAGTAAAAGATGAAAAAAGTTGACATGTTTAATTAGGATACAAGAAGATTCATTCGAGCTCTTGACACGATAGCGATCGGATCAGGGTGCTAGATATATAGCAGTTTACTTGAACGTAGAAAATTTACGCGAGTTCGGACGTAGTGATTTGTCGTCGTTAGTATTAAAAAGATAGAACTCAGAAATTGTTATACGAAGCGAACAGTGAATACCAAAAGTGGGACTTATAAATTTTATTAAGCGGACAATGATAATCGGACTTAGTCTCCGATGATAGGAACCCGATAATAACTTGGTGAACTTATATGCTTATATTTTAACAGCACTTACGATGTTGCTTAGGTAATGAACAATAAGGAGTATTAGAACGTGTAGCAATTCAAGCAGGTGAATGGGGATGGAAAGCCAATGGATAAACAGTGTACATAGTCGTTTATGAGAAGAAACGGTAAGATACGGATTTGGTCGGTAGCAAGAAAGAAGATTGGACGAGGCCCAATTGCTGAAGTCTACGGGGAGACATCCTTTACCAGGACAGCGCCCAAGATTCTCATGGATAACAGGTTCTATAGCGCTATAGTCAAGGTCATGATAAAAAAGAATGATACACTTTGTTACTAAAATTAATAAATAAATTTGTTATTTGTTATTGGTGAACGCTGATTATCATTTGCCGTCACGTCCAATCCAGTAGGATATTTAAATTTTGCATTTCAGATTCCAGGCTTATCCGTATGAGGGGCGAATTAAGTAATCGTAAGTATTCACGATTATTTCGGTAAAGAACCCGCCGACTGAGTCGGCAACGGTGTTATAATTAAATATATTTTGGGAGCTCATTCTCGTAACCATTTCCTGGCGCCCATATATTTATTAGAAATTCGGAAATAGGTTACAGGAATTTGAGGGCAGCAAGACGGGTATATGAAATGGGTATATTTCAAAATGGCTAACCCATCGTGTGGGGCCGAATTTATCATAATTAGATTGCACATGACAAATTAATTGAAGGAATCTGAAATTACAGGATTGTCACGTGAAATCAGCTTGTAATTATAGGCAAAAGCCAAAACCATTTCATTGCAGTTATTTAATGAGAATTTAATATTATTAGAGAAATTTTTATTTGTAATGAAATTTAAAGATGGATACTAGAAGTAAGAAAGCACGTCCCGAAAACGTCAACGTAGACAATATGGCGGCTACTAATACTAATCCCAAAGGAGAAATTTCGCGAGAATTAGTCGAGGTAGAACCGCAAGAAAAGGAAGTAATGGCAGCACCATTAGGCAATATGGATCCTAGTAGTTTAATTATCAAAATGTTAGCAGAAATAAAAGCAGAAATGTATGCAAAATTTGAGAATAATAATGCTAAATTAGAAGGAATAACTTCAGAAATGAATACTAAACTTGAGAATAATAATGCTAAATTAGAAGGAATGGCTTCGGAAATAAATGATAAATTAGAAAATAATAACGCTAAATTATAAAATATAAAAATAAAAATTATAACCAGGCACAAGAATTAAAGAATTTTCGTGGAGAATTATGTGAAGAAATATCGCAGTTATGCGCGGATACATCAACAGAGTATAATAATATTTATTTAAAGATGGAATCTTTTAATTGTCAGGCAAATCAAATACAAAAAGAACAAGAAGAACCTTGTAATAAAATTAATTCTGAAGTTACTGCTCTAAGGAAAAATGTTATAGCATTAGAACATTCCCGAGAGCAACAATGCGAAAAATTGACAAACGTCGAATCACGTATAGATCATTTAAACAGAATATTGTAGAAACATGGCGAAAAAATAGAGAATATTGAACTAATAATGGCAGATTCGGATAATAAATTAGAACAGTAAATACAAGAGGGGTTAAGGAATATTAAAATATTGCAAGAATGTGAGTCCGGAAAACAGATATCAGATATAAAAGGCAAATTAGAACAATTAGAAAATGAAGTAATAACACGTACGCAAGGAAGCGTAATAAATTCGGCAACAGCATTAGTTTTACCAAGCCATTTAAAATTCCATGGAGATATTAAAGAGAAACCATGGTCCTTCATTGCAAAATTGGAAAGTTATTTTATGACCAATAACATCCCTGAAAGATTAAAACTGCATATTGCTGAACAGGTGATGTCGGGCAAGGCTCATCATTGGCTAACATCATCAGTCCCGGAACCATTAAATTGTAAAGAATGGAAGGAGAATTATTTAAAAAGATATTGGAATGAAAGCCATAAATTCGATTTAAAATATAAATTAATGAGCGAAAGATATAGAAAAGGTGGGGCGGAAACCATGTGCGATTTTGCGACACGCAAAATTGCTGCATTCAAAGCTTGCGAAGAAAGGGCGTTTATGACTGAATTAATGAGAATTATTATTTGTTAACTACCAGGCAGTATACAGAATTTATAATGGAATTCTATGCCAGTAGATTCTGAAGATTTGATTGAACGACTAAGTCGCTTCGATCAAACATTAAATGGAGAATATGATCAGGTTAATAATAATGGATATAGCAATGATATGAAAGTAGATAATAATGGAATGAGAAAATTAGTGAATAATTATAATCATCAAGGAAATTATGGTTTAAAAGGGAAGGATGAGAGGGGCAACGGTGCGAAGATGGAAAATAAAAAGATAGGAAATAGCTATCCACGGAAATTCAAAGCGAGTCATATAGTCAAGGTCATGACCAAAAAGAATGATATACTTTGTTACTAAAATTAATAAATAAATTTGTTATTTGTTACTGGTGAAAGCTGATTATCATTTGCCGTCACGAGCAATCCACTTCTCCGTATGGGGGGGCGAATTAAGTAATCGTAAGTATTCACGATTATTTCGGTAAAGAATCCGCCGACTGACTCAGCAACGGTGTTATAATTGAATATAATTTGGGAGCTCATTCTCGTAACCATTTCCTGGCGCCCATATATTTATTAGAAATTCGGAAATAGGTTACAGGAATTTGAGGGCAGCAAGACGGGTATATGAAATGGGTATATTTCAATATTATAATCGTTGTATTCATGATAAAGTTGAAATAATTGTTATAATACTCAATATTAGTGATAGTATGTTTATTGCATCTTCGTTTTGTATTGTACTATATTATTATTATTATTACTTTCATCTTATTGGTACATTTGAATGAATTGCACAGATATACATAATCAGAGCACAATACATCTATATTTCTTTTAAAAAGAATTTATAATACATTGTTTCCCATGAATTTCCGTACTATCCTTGTTGTTGAAATATACTCCATACGTATTAGGCCGCACTAAATTCGCAATATGGCAGCTTGAAAGATTTCCTGTCGGAATAGCCAACTTATGAAACTATAACTCTGATCAAGTCTCTCGCTTTTGTTTTGTTTGTTGTCATTCACAATCCTCGCGCGGCCTCGAGTCTTGTCCACTGTTCAATAATACATGATTCGTTTTTCGGTAGAATTAAAAAGAGATGTTCATCTATAAACGAATATTAACTCTGTGAATAATTATTAAGTTAAGTAAGAATTATCAACTATTGCAAGCTTAAGAAGTGTTAAAAAGTGTCAAGTGCAAATGAAAATACAACCTCAAAAGTTATCTGCGGTCATACTTCTATGTTATTAATGCTTTTGAGATGTGTGTCAACAGTTCCTTCACGTTTTGAACTGGTAGTAATGAGTTTTATTGAACGCAAATAAATACCACAATTATTGAAGTTAATTAACGTGAGATACATGGTAGTTTTTAAGTGATCTAATGAATTGTTCCTAACAGTCCAGTTATGTCAATATCAATGCAAATGCATCCATTTGATTTATTTGTTCAATTATTCATTAGCTTTTAAAAATAAGTTCAAAAAAATAATGAAAATCATCATTAGTATAAGTAAGTCTTCAATAACTTATCCATTGTTACCAGAAACAGTCTCTCTCTTTACCCATTTTTTCACCATTTCAATAGGGTGTGATTCATAAGATTGGGATAAATGGTAATAAATACGACTTTTTGATTTTTTAAAAGATGTTTATTTAAACAGGAATGTACACAATCAATATAAATGGCACATTAAATATATAGTTGCACAATAATATTGAATCTACTCTCTTATTGTGACTACATTACTATAAGCTTCTCCTTGAACATGCAGTTATTACACAGTAAACCCTCTCATTGCTTGTTAAATAATTCAAATCAAAAGTATATTATACTTCAGTTTCCATTACAAATTCATGCCAAATAATTCCCAATAGGCAGCCAAGCAGTACAAGATTAATATATTGTTTATTTATTGCCAGTTAAATACACTTTCTTGCTGTGAAAAAAATTCAAGGTAAGACAACGGTTATTTTCAACATTAAAATTAGAGTATTGTACCAAGGAAATTCAAAATGCATGTGGAATTTAGAGAGAGATGCGGTGCTACTTGCCCAAAACCAGTATTACAAGTAATGTCACAAATGCTACTAATCAAATAAGGTTACAAACAAGCTACAAAAACTGAAACAATGTTGACAAGACTATTTACAAATACATTTAGATATACAAGACAAGTACATCTGTGAAAACTTAGAATTATAATAATTAGAGAGATGATTTTTATGTCCTAAAAATCTTGAAATATGCATCTATGACCTAAAAATTCTGAAATATGCAATTAAAAATAACAATATTTCATTTCATGTGATACTTGGAATGAAAAGATGTATTTTTGTGCAAACATAATATAACCTAGCTCACTTTTCAGGAGAAATAATTGAAGTAATTATGCACCTTCATTAAGGACATTGTTTGTCTTGTTTCATTTTTTCTGCTTGGTATAAAAAATATATCAAGAAATATCCTACATTTGCACAAGTATTTTATTGTCTATAGAAAAGAAAAAAACACAAAGTGTGACAAGCTTTTTCTAATCAATGACTGCTCCCAAATAAATAGATTCTATGACAACAAGGAATGGTTTAGAGATAAGTCTCTCTTTTAACAAAATAAATATAGGAGCATAAAAATATTCTCTTATTATTATATGAATATGCACCAACAGGAAAAATTTGCCAAATTGCACTAACATATTAATCTACATAGCATCCAATTCTAACCACATGTCAAGGAATTTCATTTAGCTATGCCCTGAAGCAATAGACAAAAATATGCAAAATCATAGATATGCACTCCCTATTAATAATAATAATAATAATAATAATAATAATAATAATAATAATAATAATAATAATAATAATAATAATTATAATAATTAATTACTGCCTTTGGTGTGTTGGAGTTTGTATTTCTATAGTAATTCCTCAGGAAGCACTCTCTTTTAAAAATTATAATTTCATTCTCTCTCACATGGACATACTTGTCTCCCTTTCCCTAAGTAAAACCCATGTTCTTCACTATTCGCTTTAGGGAGGTCTGAGAGCCTTCAAAATTTAACGTTTCATCTCCCACAATCTCTGTGTACAGGTTTCTTATAGAAATACCACAACCTACATAAAATATAATTCTTGGTACTTGTTAAATAATACATAAAACAACACAAAATGATCATTGTTTATATTAATAAAACTGTATACTAACAAACTAATTAAAAAGTCTAATTGATTACCTGAATTCAAACTACAATAAAATTTATTGGCAATTGCATCCTTAGTGAAATTGTCAATATCTGTGATTGGACGGGATCTTTTACGGGTCTTTTTGGGTGTGGTCAGAGCTTCTTGTTTTTTATATTTGTTGATAATACTATCAACTGACTTTACACCCACCTGTAAACACACAACATCTTGAAAAAAGAAAATTAGATTTATTACGATTAATACATGAGTAATGGTAAAGATAATTAACAACTATACTCATCCCAATTTTAATTAAGAAAATTACACTTGTAAGTTTTAAAAGATAAGATGTAGAAAAGAAAAGAAAAATCAATCTTACCTGTAATAATTTTGCCCCTCGCGTTATTAAACAAGAGTGGGTAACATGGACCTTTTCTTCCACTGCTTCCTTCCACAGTCCACAAAATAAATTGATAATTCCCTTTTGAAGAGAACTTTGAATACGTGTTATCTTCAAAGGTTCAAAATTAAGTATAGACTCGGATGTTGTTGGGCTATCCATTATTTTCCAGTTATAATTAAAATGAATTCAGAAAAAACAATAATAATAAATATAATTAATCTAAAACAAGAAATACTAAAGGGACACTTAACAACAACAAATAATGAACTACAATAACTATTTCAATTAACTTTATTTTTATTACTAAAGAAAACAATTGGAAAATAATAAATAAAACTCAAAAACGCCTAGTACTACTAAATAAATAAATTGAACGATAAAACGCAAAGAACGAAGAGCACCAAAACGCAAAATGCAAATCTTTAGCAACACTCGTAAAATAACACAATTTCACTTGTATGGCTTTGAATGTTGGCGAAATCTACGGAAGTAGTCATTGTTTCATTGCAAACTTAAATTTTACAAAATGTCCCTACCGCTTGATAGTAATATATACAGGGTATTTGTGTGACGGTTGGCAACAACTTTTGCCAACATAAAACGAAACGAAACTACCCTAAATCGAGTATAAATGTATGTTCTCATCCGACAGTGACATTTTTCAAAAGTTGTCCCGTTAGTTCGGCTTTTTAGCTACAGCACAATAGGCGAAAAAGCGCGAAAACATACGAAAATGCGTGAAAACGTGCGAAAACGCATGAAAACGTGCGAAAACCCTCGAAAAGGTGCGAAAACCCGCGAAATCACGCGAAAACGTGCGAAATCACGCGAAAACATGCCAAATCACGCGAAAACGTGCAAAAACGTGCGTTCTCACACAGGAACGCTGTCGAACGGGATAAACAGTATCCTATGTCCGTCTCCTGTCTCTAAGCTTCCTGCTCACCAATTTTCAGCCAAATCGGTACAGCCGTTCTTGAGTTATAAATAGTGTAACTAACACGACTTTCTTTTATATATATAGATATAAAGTCATATTTACACCGCTTTTAGTAAAAGGTCATATTTTGGCCAAATTTGGCCATAAATGGATATATTTGTCATATTTTTAAGGACACTTTTTAGTAACAGGTCATACTTTGGCCAAATTTTGCCCAAAATGCATCATATTTTTAAGGACACAAGAATAAAAGGCTTGAAAATATGTCTCGCATGACAATGTATCAGGTGGTATTGTCACAAAGAAACTCAAAAATTATACCACAAAGAATTATTTGAAATGTAAGTAAGTTTGAACGAAGTGAGTTGGGTCGAGCTTTTCATGTGGCTGAAATAGTGTACAACAAATTGCGGAGTGTTCTTCAGCGAAATCCTGGATATTCTAGAATGTGCAAAATTAGCGATATAATTTCTGGAAATGACGCAACATTTGAAGACAATGAACCAAATCTACCCTGTAGTAACATCGCCGCCTTCAAATACGCTCCCGTGACGTCATGTGATGTGAAGAGGAGCTTTCCCAAGTACAAAACTATCCTCAGCAACAACCGTAGGTCTTTTAAGATGGATATCCTGAAAATACACCTTGTGATCCAATGCAACTCTCTAGAAATTACTGTACTGTAATTGATTTGTTTTTCAGACACAAGCATTTTTGTAAATGCTAGTTAGTTACAAAGACAAACCGTACGTACCGTACTCACAATCCGTTTTTGAGTGAATTTTGTATTTGTTATACCTAAAAAATCAACAGTACTTTTTAAAAAATAAACTTGTATGACATCATATTTTATTTTTTAAGGTCATATTTATGTAGGTTTTCGGTAATAAATGCTTCCATATTTCGCTGATTTTTAGGTCATTAAAATCCGGGCCCTAATCATGACATCCCATCAATCACTGGAAAAAATCGCGGGTTGGTGAAGGCGCGAATGGCTGAGTGAAGGACCCTTTCATGAAATTAGGGTGATATGCTTCCCATTAAATTTCTCCCTTCCTCTGCCTATGGGTGACTACCCCACAATTTTACCCACTAACTGCTGGTTCTGTAACCTTGCAGACACACTTTCAAGTAGAAGTGCATTTTGAATTATTCTATTTACTCAAAAACGGGTAAAAAGGCATCTGTAAAATGAATAAATTTAGCAGGATGAGTGCACTTTCAATTTTGAAAGATGTAGATAAAAGTTGTAGATAAAAGCTTTGTTAAAGAGTCTGTTTCTAACCTTAAGTGAACATTCAGAAGTATTGTTTCAATTCACCATAGGGAGGCAGGAAGACATTTCGTAAAACCACGTGTCTTTCACGGTAAATCAGACAATAATGACATTTATAAACGCCAAACACAAAGAAAATGTCAATGGAAAATTGTTAAATATTTATTGCCATCACTTTACCTCATTTGCTCAATTGCAGCACTTGTTTTCTAGTTGAATGAGAAAAAATGAAATACTATCAGCTTGTGTGTTTTCGGTCTTTGTTCCAGATAACCTCCGGCCTCACTGACCGTCTTCACTGGCGACTCACTCTCCAAACACAAAGAGACATCGACTCTCTCACCAAATTCAACTACGCCCTTTTTTTGCATATCCAGCAGATGTTTAACTTCACGTAAGTATTGCTCCATGATCCAATAATGTTTGCATGACAACTGAATGTAAATTTTCAGCAAAAATCACAAAATAAAAATAGTTTTAGTGGAATTTTTTCAGAAATTCATGATAACTTTTATAGACTAACAAAATTGACAATGCGTTGCCAACTCCATTATTTCCTTGAGAAATTGTTACTATGTTGCTTATTCCAACATTTCCGACAACATTTGAGAGAGCAGGAAACATATCACAAAACTTTGGATAACTAGAGGTGCTATAGAATGGCACAGACAGTAAAGTTTTCTAATTTCCTTTTTGTGGATTGGTACTGTACAGTCTTTCCAGTCCTTCTCGCCTGCTGCCATCTATCGCCGTCCAAATAACATTTTTAATTTTTTTTCATCTTTTCGGTTTTCAAATAGCAGAAACCAAATATTAATTTAAGAATATTAAAGAAGGCTAAAACCTCGTCCTAAATAGAAATTTTCATTGAAGGAAATGGCAATTTAGCATGACTGTAAATGCGAAAGTTGAAGCTCTTTTTCAGAGGAATCTATTGAGTTTACGAAAAACTTCATTCGAAGTCCTTTGAAGCACTTTCACTCACAAATGTGGTAATCTATACAAATCGATGGAAATGTGCATATTAACGACGTGAGAGAAATTTAAAAAAAATTACATTTGTATAATTTTTGGAAAAAGAAAAGAATACACGAAAATGAACTTTAGGCCATATTAAACAGTGTAATTAACACTATCCGTTGGAAAAATTTGAAGAAAAAATTGGGAGCCATTTTTGAGAAAATGGCGTTTGAGCGTTTCTGAAAATGCGGAATTTTGGGTTCATTTTTACAGAAAACAGTTCAGTTCTCGAGAAACTTTATTGGACATTATTTAAAGCACATATACTCATAAATTTAATAATGTGAAGAAATTGCCTCTAATGTAAATATTTCTGACGTGAGAAACAAATCAAAAATTACATTTTTGTAATTTTTAAAAAACCAAAAGAATAGAGCAATATGACGTTTATGTCATCGGATAGGGTTGGTTGGGCACTAACCCTCCCAAAAATTTAAAGAAAGAATTTGGAGCCACTTTCCAGAAAATCTTTTTGTAATTTTTTAAAATTGCAAATCTTTTACGCTCTATTGCACAAAAGACCTTGCTGAAAAATCTATTTATGAACAACAAATTTCATGTCGTTTCGTCACCAGAGCCCGACAATGCATTTTTTTCCGCCGAAAATCCGCCGTTTTTTCGCGCAGCATTACATAACTTTCTGTATACTGCGTATATGGCACCGTATATACGTATGTATACGAGAAAGTAAAAAGTGTTATAACACCCGTTGACCGGCTGAATTTAATTATGAGATTGTTTATTCAGGGTTAATAATTATGATGCGGGTTATTTTGATTTACATGAGCACACGTTAGTAAAACCCTCACACTGTAGACTAAGCATGTGTTTACCATTAGTTTACTGTGAATCCATTTTATTTTGGAGAGTTTTTCACTTGATTTAAATTTATTGTGTATTTAATTAAATACACAATAAAATCTTATCACAAATTTAATGTGTTATCTCGCCAGTTTCGACAAATTTCCCATTATCATCAGGTACTGTAAGAATTAGAAAGCAAATATTGTTAATAAATATTTTGTTTCAAAGTATTTTGTAAAAAAAACAAATGGTAAAGTAGAAAGAATTCAAAATAATTAAATCCTACCTGTTAATATCGAAAATAAACATTATTTATGATCCATGAAATGCGGTGTCGAAAGGAGGTTGGCGGCGCAACTGAGAGGATTAATGTGGCTCTTTCGAAACGTGGGCTAGGGCAATGAAGCGTAGCAAATTTAAATGGGAAGTTCTGGATATCACAGTTGTTATTCATATTTGCGTCTTATTTTCGCTGCCGTCGACAATTAAGTGTGCTTTTATTGTAATTATTAATATCAACGATGCAACTATTAATGATTAATTAATAAAACATAAATGCACACCTACAGTAAGTTTCCGAAAAGAATTTGCCAAGAAAAGGAACTCTTTTGCAAGAGAATGCCTGCAAGATAATACTTAGTCTAGACATTTACAAAGGGTATGTTTTTTTAAAGGGACATTTACAAATGTTACAAAGGATCTCAGAAGTGTGAGCTATTCACTGCACCTGTCTCCTTGTGCTGCTTGAGGAACTGCGACGGATCGAGGTTCACATTCCTATTCATAATTATATTTTCAAGATTCATTGGGGTAACAGTTGAATGAACTGAATGTATTCACCATTGTCACAAGACATTAACATTTGCACTATGTCTGAATATATTAACATAATTCATTGCATTAGTAATTTCTGTACATAAAGAGTAAACTTATTCTTAGCATTCTGAGTTCATCGTTACTAAACAATGCCTCAGTCAACGCCTTTTGTTTCGATATTCACATGGCCAGTTAATTAATTTTCATGTTGCTTAATCTTGTAGAACATTCTAAATACTAATTATTTCGAAATTCATGTATTTTAACTAAACAAATCACACTGCTTTTCTTCTTTAATGGTCAGCCTTTCCCGGAGTACCTTTTTTCATACATTGAGAGCCATGAAGATCTTGTGATAGATATCACGGTCATCCATATGTCTCTCCGAGTATTAATTTTCTTGATTGGTCGTTGGATTGAAAATTTGCTGCCTTTATTGTCTGACGTTGGCTGCCACAAAGTACTTCGGAGACCTAGTGACTTGGATGCATACATTAAATTTAATGGTTTTATTGACCTATGGTTTTATTGACTCATATTGACAAAGAACTCTAGCCATAACGCTAGCCTAAAACAAGAGGGACAACTACATTCTTACCCCCCCCCCTTGCTATTGAACTTTTTTATATACATGTAACACATTTTATTATAAATTAATTAAGCATATTATATGGAAAATTAAACAATAACTTTAAAGATGCAATTAATAAATAAAAGAGTTTTTACAATTTAACATTCATTTAGAGGGTTGCCAGATGGCTTGGAAGGCGTCCTTCTCAAATGCAGAACAATATCTCAAATTGTCAGAAGAAAAAAGGGAAATCAGGGATTGAACACATTTAAGAATTGCACATGGCTGCGGGTCTTCCTGTATTTAAAAATGTCCTCCTGATTTTAACTCTAGAACGACCGACGCCGTCATTTTGACGGCTACCACATATTTAAGTAATGTTATCTTCATTAAAATGAACAGTAAGCCATTGTGATTACTTGATTTTAAATGTATTTATGATTTAAAGTACATGTGAAAATTTCGAAAATATTCATCCACTCGAAATTGTTACATTGACCGAATTATCTTAAACGCCCGATAGCCGTCAAAATGACTGCTTACCAATAGCTGCTAAACTGTCGCTCCATGTGTCGACTTGTTGTCTTTGTATCATCTTATCTCTCTTACGAGAGACCACGGTCGTACTTTTTGTTGAATAGCATTAGTATTCATCGTATCTGAAGTGACGATATTAGAAGTCGGTGATGAAATGAAACGCTATGGGGACTGTGTGTGTCATCTAACGTCGGAAGGCAACCCACGAGTGAGTAGCCATCATTTTCATAATTGTTTTGATGTCAATTGCATATATTATTTTAATTACTGGAAACAATCAATTAAATGATAACTGAAGTGCGTATTGAATGTATTTGAGTGTATAAATTCCTCAAAATGTAGAAATAGCTCATTAAATACATGAACCGTCAAAATCACTGTGCGCGGGCATTCTCGGCAAATGCAAGGGCCGCGGGCGTTCTTGTGTTAAATAAGCCCTTCTGCCATTAAAAATGTTCAGGAGGGCCACGGACCCCTGACCGCCTTTTACGCCTCCCTATTAGTCCAGTTTTACAAAGAATAAAACACAATCTAGTTTTACAAAGTATAAATTCAATCTAGTTTTACTAAGGATAAATATAATATAGCTCTACTTTAACAAGCAGGTCTTATGTGTAATCCAATGCTCTACTGTAGCTTAGTGTCATCTGCCTCTATAGCGTAGACGTTGTATAAACCGTATGAAACTTTTTGTGTAATGGTGACATGGAAATTGGAGCTCATCAAATGATGTGTTGACCGTATAAATAGCTCCCCGTGTTTTGTAATCCAAAGTGATATTTTCAGGCCTTTTCAAATGAATTAAGTTTAATTTAGATCTTGATATCGTCAATCCATAAATCTTTCTACTCAATACGCACTCTTAGTCATCTCGACCTTCCACAGACCTTTCATTAAAGTGCTTTTATTAAAGTTCATTAAATATCGTATATGATACCTAATATTGTTAGTGAGTTTTAGGTGAACTTACAATTAGATTAGTTATTATTAGTTAACTTAGTTATCTCCAACCGCTAACAGGTAACCACCCACAGTTAATGCTGTACGCATGACCCAGCGCATGACCTATATGACCCAACGCATCTATTTCTAACATCAACAAACTTCAAATTGTACAAAATAGTTTTCTCAGGTCAGCAACACATACCCCATGGTTCATCTCAAACGCCCAACTTCATAAAGAACTGAATATATCACCGATCATCAAACAAATCGCCTACCTTTCCAATATTTTTTACTCCAACCTAAAAACAATAAACCAAGCAGCCCCCTACAACTTCGCCTCATTAAATGACTTCCCAACTAGAATCAAAAACAGATTCCCTTTCGAAGCCTTTTTAAATTTCTTTTTTCATTAATTATTCAAAGTAAGGGGCTGTTGTAGTTTACTACACCACGAGTAATGTAAGTTTAGTATAAGTTATAATGTAAGGCATCACAACATATGAAAGAGTACTATGATACTGAACTCTGTAATTTTCAAACATTCAATAAATATATTAATAAAAAAAATCAACGTCTCGATGGGCTATCGAAGGGCTTCAAAGGCTGGAAAGCGTTTTTCACGCGTTTTCTTTCCAAAGCGGTAGAGTGTGTTTCCTCCTAAGTCGTAGAAGTTTGTCCTAATTATGCAGATTCTAATTCTATCGTAATGATTACAGAATCTCATGTCCTATTCTACAGCACATTTACATTTCTTTTAAACGATACCAGCAGATTCTTGCGTTACAAGTTAAAACATCTGTTAAATAACATTTATCGAACAAGTCACTGGTTCTGATAAACTAGGTAGAATATCATATCGTTTTGTTCTTTATGAAACACTGGTGTTTGGGCAGGAGCATAGGCTTCCAAGTTAGTGCTTAACGAGAGCGCTGTCCATTGTTCATCAGCTTTGAAAAATCATCTAAACTGTGCATGCGCCAAAAACAAGCAGAGGTGAAGGTTCTCCCTCCTTTTTGCATATTTCCGGGTAAGGGAAGCTGCTTCCGCCACAACGATCTGCGCTTCCCACCTGTTTTAAAAGCCACGAAATATCATGAGGGCAGAGTAACCGTTTCAGACGACTGCTTGTATGCTGCTGTCAATAACTCTTAAGGCGGCTTCACACATTCGGCATTCGCCGAGTAGCTAGCTACTGCTCGCCCAATCCCGAACAGCTGAAGTGTTCTGGGAAGGTTTGCTTCCTTTGGTGCGTCCAAAAGACCGACAGGCAGTGGGTACAGCGAACACCGAATGTTCGTCTCTCGGCAAATACCAAGCAACTCATCTACACTGCTCGGGATTCGGCGAGCGGTTGCTCGCTACTCGCCAAATTACGAATGTGTGGAGCCGCCTTTACGCAAATATGGGAGAAAATCGGTTTTTGCATTCGCGTTTCTTCAGAGAAATTACGGCTCCGTCCTGGGAAACGTGAGAGATGGCTTTCCACCTTTCTGATGTTAGCCCAGTCCCCCGGATGCTTTTCGATGTTGATAGATTTCAGTTTCACGTTGTGCAAAAATAATAACTACGCGTGGAGAGTATTGCTCTGGGAAGACTTTATTCTGGATGCACACCCAGATATAACGCTTGACGTTGGCACTTTGGACGTGAGTTCCATTGTCACGTTGCAGTAGTGGCGGGGGAGTTGGATGAATATGAGCCTCATCCCCCTCCAACCCAAAATGTTTTTTTAAAAATTCTGTTACATTCAATAAAACATTTTACCATGTATTGACCACATTACATAACAAAAGAAACCGGAAGCGGTGGTTCAGGGAATCGAATTGTCACTGCAGTGCCTTTTACTAGGAGGTCCTACCAGGTTCGAGTCCCGGCGGGGACAGGATTTTCGGCACTAGCTAGGTAACTAGGTAGAGTTCAATCGCTGTCTGGAGGAGAATTCAAGCGCCCGGCTGCTCGGGTCGGTAGTTTTCCGTGTTTTTTCCGAACAATACCAGGCAAATGCCGAAGCAGTACCCTATCAAACGGGCCACGGACTGCGAGAGATCTTTCCTTCCTCTTCCTTGTCCTATCCTCACCCTTTATACACACGCTCACATGCACTACACTATCACACATACCGGGAGACCGTTAGGGAGCTTAGAGGTTGTCCCGACTGGGGCGGGGCCCACTGGTGGGAGATCCCTGGTTGGGGAATATCCCTGCTAGCCAACGGTAGGTCGGCGCCGGGTCTCACCGCCCATCGGGTGATGATCACCGCCACATCCTGAGGGGAAACACACACTACACTTACGTTTTGAATGACTTCATGACCTTGACGCGCCCGGAATCACTAATCAACCAATTCCAAAAGAATATTTCTATTATGAACATAAGTGTTTTATTTCCAGCTAAACATATTTGTTTCATTTTTTATTACTTCAAAATATTTATGAAATGTTTGAAATGAATGAAAGTATCCCCGCCCCACTGAAATACTCTGTGGATCCGCCCTCTGTGCAGGATGGATCTGCGCGCCACCAAGTCGTGGGGGTACCTCACCGGGGTGCGCTCCTTCGACGGCATGGTGGGCATGCTGCAGCGCGGCGAGGTGGACATCGCCTGCACCTCCGCCATCTTCAAGCGCGAGCGCTTCGAGGTGGTGGACTACACCGGCCACTCCTGGAAGTTCCGGTGAGCGAGAGCTCGCTCGAAAGCTTCCGTGCACATACCAGCAGACCAGTCGGGAGCTTAGGGTTTGTCCCGGCTGGGGCGGTGCCCCACTGGTGGGAGATACCTGGTTCGGGAAAACCCCGCAAGTCGTCGTATAGGTCGCCGCTGGTTCTCGCCATCTATCTGGGGAATAACACATCCATCTCACTCGCAAAATATGCACTACACTTACGGTACTAATGACCATAGCCCAGAATCAATAAATCAATTAATCGATAGAGAGTTTTTGTATCGCATTAAGCTCTGGACCTTACATCAACGCGGATGATTGAGATTACTAAGGCAGGCATGCATTGGCAATCTCAGTCCGAGCGATTGCGGCTTCCAATCCCGTTCAGGAACGGTCGATTTCCCAGGCGACATGGTGGGCTTACCCACTCACCGTGTATCACATTGCCAACCGTGGCCTTTAAGTCCTGATCTGACAGGGATGGCGTAGGAGTTCACACATCTCACGGAATCAAAGAATGACTCTTCCGAAAAAGGGAGTTGTCGTTCTTTGATTCCGTGAGTTGTGGCATGGTTGGACAGACCTTCCCACCATGCGTCTCTCATAATCCTTATCCTGATGTTCCTCATCCTTAAGCCGGGTCACGCGCGACTCGTCGGACTCCGAGTCGCGTGCGCGCAGCACCTCATACGGGAGCTTATGGTTCGTGAGCGATCGAGCCTCGCGTCCCCGCCACATGGCCGCCCATTGATTTCAAGAGCCTCTAGGCATTCTTTTGTCATCCCCCGAAAGAAAGCCTTTCTCTGCCCATCGGATTTTTTAAATTATCACAAATATCTATTCTTTAGTACTTTGGTTGTTGGGAAATTTTACATCGAGCAGCAAAAATAGCTGCCCGCACTATCAAGAACTATTAATTAACTGAATATATTTGAATAGACACAAATAGTAGTCCTCACAATGAGAACAGTAATAATAGTAATAATAATAATAATGATAATATTAGAATGGTTGAATATATTCCTGTTGATCCCGTTTTAATATTGTAGAAAGATGGTTCTTTTTAAATTTATTGGACCAAATAGGATCAATCCACGATGATACCAGGAATTAAGACGTATAATTCATATAAATTTATTGGTGCTGAACGTTTCGCACATTTGGCATGTGCCTTTTCAAAAGCATTTGACAAGCGGTTGACATAAAAATGTAATGTTTATTGTCATTTCTACAACGACAATAATAATAATAATAATAATAATAATAATAATAATAATAATAATAATAATAATAATAATAATAATAATAATAATAATAATAAAAAACAGCGACATGATTCGGTGGCCAAAATTTTACATCAAGCGTTGGCTCAGAAATGTCGTCTTCTGACTGAAGATAAGGTACCGTACTTTAAGTATCAATCTATGAGTGTTCTGAGAACGAAGAGTGGCGCTTGTATTGGGATATCTTAACAGACCAGATAGTGATTCACAACAGACCGGATTTGGTTGTGATTAACAAGTGTGACAAACATGGCATGCTTATTGATGTTTCTGTCCCAAATACTGGCAACATTCAAAGCAAATACACTGAAAAAATCAGTAAATATGCAAATCTTGTTGAACCCGTTGAGAAACAGTGGAATATGAAAAGAGTCAACATTATCCCGATAATTGTTTCAAGCACCGGAGTCCTAGGAGTCTGATTTGGGGCCTTAAGCAACTGGGTTTGAATGAAGGCCTGTACAAACCCATGCAGAAGGCAGTTGTTATTTCAACAACAAGGATAGTGCAGAAATTCATGGGAAACAATGTATTATAAATTCTTTAAAAAAATAGATGTATTGTGCTTTGATTTTGTATATCTGTGCACTTCATTCAAATGTGCCAATAAGATGAGAAAATAATAATAATAATAATAATAATAATAATAATAATAATAATAATAATAATAATAATAATAATAATAATGCCACAGTCACCTGACAAATGCCCGATTCCCCGAATTTCTCGGGGTTGGCTCCCTTGTGGGCGGCCCTGCTCGCCAGCTGGAGTGGCTGCTGAACGAGTCCCTTTTCCCTCAGGCTCAAATTGGATCGGCCCAAGGGCAGGCGTATTCCCGCGGGCTGCACACGCTCCTTCTCTATCTGGTTTCAATTACTGCGAACGTTTTCTTCACTCGGTTTCTTGTTCCGACCTCTAAGAGTTATTTACACTGCTTCATTATAATAATTCATTATAAATCTTTTTTGGTTTTATTTGCTTTTGGTTTGCGAATGTCTTCCATTGTACCTGCGTAGGCGTTATTGCCGAATAATTCTGCATTTGTTCCCTTGCCACATTCTAATGGTTTCCTTACTTCTACTTTTGTATATTTTTTGTAATTATTTACTTTTCTTATACACTACGTTTTAACAAGTCAAATGTTTTCTTTCATCGGTTATTCCCTTCGTATGTGATTCATCTCTGCAAGTGCAAATATGGACTTTGAGATTCTTAGAAGTAATAAAGGGACTATCTTTATTTTGTTTTCATGTTTTATTAATTACACCACAAATGTGTTGGAATTTATTAAGCTTCTCTTTACTATCTTCGTTGTAGTTGCAAGTTGGAAGGCATCCCAAAGATTTATAACTTGACACTTGCCCCTCTTGCATACGTTTGCCATTAAAAAACACCAAGCGCATTATGGAAAGCAAGCAACTATATGACGTGTAGCCAGTCCCCTAAAGGAGCAGCTCCCGCTGCATATGGACAAGCGAAGGATACAACGGTCCATATTTCGAGTGCTTGGGATTTATATGCCATACTTCACAGCCATGCGGAGCAATCTGCCCTCTATTGCCTCATACATTCTTCTTTTACTGCTTCTTATAATTATTATGTAGGGGAATTATTGAAAACCATCACGCGTAGTGTTGACACTTCCGGAATTTAGTTCGTCTTAGGGATGAACGGTTTCCGCTCAAGGACTTATAACAGCCAACTCAGTGTGTATTTGAAACAACGTAGTACACTCCAAAATGAATTGTATGTTATTCCGCGGTAATCGGACATTTTTATCGAGTATCGACAACAGCACACACTTCCCTACATAATTTGTAATGGCTACGCAGTATTACATTACTACATGAAACTGCAAAAGCGTTTCCAACAAACAATATTTTTCCTCCACGTCTAGATTCGAACTCAAGCCCATCGAGTTAACTCTCCAAGCCTTTTACCGCGCACTATTTGTAACTTTTGCAATTTTCGAAAATTCAGTAGATACAACTAAAATAGGATATGCCTTATCGGCTACATTATCATATCTGTAACGCGTTAAGTCTCACTTGACACAGGTTGTTTTGTATATATTTGTGTGTTTTCTATCTCAATTATTTTGTATCTTATGTTATTGTATTATTTTGTTATTGTGTTACTGTATTTTTTGTATTTGTTGTGTTATCTACATTGTATCTTAAGCTAACTACCTGTTCTAACTTGGGCTACCTGCTCTATCAGAAATTATTTGTAATGAAACATATTTTTGATTGAGCTGTGGATATACACAGCAATTGGTAATAGGATAATCCTCTAAGCAAAATACTAATAAAATTGAAATTAAAATTGAGTTAAAATCGGATATGCACCTTCTTTATTAGCATACTTCGCTCTATCTGAAGAAAAAATACAGTAAAAAATTAGAAACATTTTTTAGAGACTTTTAAAAATGTTGAGGCTTCAGGTTAAATAACCCCCAAAATCTAAATATCCGTTTTCAATCAAAAGGGCCGCAACAGCAGCAAAATCAATCAATTCAGCCGGTGTCTGGAAGAGAATTCTAGCGGCCAACTGCTCTGATCAGTAGTTTTCCGGAATTTCTCCGATCAACACCAGGTGAAAGCCAGAGCAATACCCTAACAAACGGTCTATGGACCGCGGGCGATCTTTCCTTCCTCTTCCTTGTTCTATCCCCCCTTACTTTCACACACACTCACATGCACTACTGCACCACACATATCTGAAGACCAGTCGGGAGATTAGATCTAGTCCCGGTTGAGGCGGTGCCCCGCTGGTGGGAGATACCTTGTAAGGGAAAATTCCCGCAAGTCTACGTATGTTGAGTCAGATCTCGCCATTCCGTGGGGGAAGATCACGCCACTTCCCACGATAAAACATGCCCTACACTTACAGGAATAGTAGCCTTGGCCGTTGACGCACCCGAAATCAACAATCAATTAGTCAGTCAATTCAGCGCATGTGCGTCATTAGCACGCATTCCGCGTGGTGCGGAGAGGCAAGGCAAGGCAACGGTCGCGCCCGTTGGCATGCGCAGGCCGTGCTTCCTGTTCCGCCACCCGTCTTCGGCCAGCGTGCGCGGGGTGCTGTTCCAGCCGTTCAGCCGCGACGTGTGGCTGAGCACGGTGGCGCTGGCGGCGGCGGCGGCCGCGGGCTCCCGCGCCGCCCTGCGCGCCGAGCGCCGCCTCGCCCCCGCCCCCGCCGCCACGCCCCCGCGCCTCGACGCCTCGTGGGGCGCCTCGCTGCTGCTCTCCGCCGCCGCCATCGCACAGCAAGGTAACGAACGCACTGCCCAGCAGCGGTGGCTCAGGGCATCGCTACTGTGCCTCTGACCGGGGGGTCCTAGAGTTCGAGTCCCGACGGTGGCAGGATTCTCGACACTAGCTAACTAGCTAGGTCGAGTTCAGTCGCTGTCTGGAGAAGAATTCTAGGGATCGGTTGGTCTGATCGGTAGTTTTCCGTGGGTTTTCTTCGACCAACACCAGGCGAATGCCGGAGCAGTGATCTTACAAACGGGCCACGTACTGCGCGAGATCTTTCCTTCCTCTTCCTTTTCCTATTCTCACCCCTTACTTATACACACTTTCACATGTGTTACACTACCACTTCTCGGAAGCTAAGAGCTCCTCCCGGCTACGGTGGTACC